>BEXV01000001.1:385797-410241 GCA_003118195.1 Hemicentrotus pulcherrimus | reverse complement strand
GGGGGCCGGGGTGGGGGCAGCAGGAAAATCTGCATCACCACCGCTCATATACGTTACATGGAGGCCCCGCGGGACGTTTTTCAAAGTGTATAAACGATCATGTAGAGCGAGAATTGGCTCCGGAAGCTCAGGGTTTTTAGGCATTAAATTACGGTCAGATAAGCATATTTAGATAATACCTTATTTACCTTGGCAGGTCACTAATTGGCGGAGAGTCCAGGAAGCAGAGCCCCCGGAAGCTCAGGGGTTTTAGGTATTTAATTACGGTAACATGAGCATCCAGGGGCACTCTTTAAGGCCATTGATGTGGTCCAGGAAGCAAAGCCCCCATGAGCTCAGAGGTTTTGATATTCTAACTACGGTCAGATGAGAATTAAGGGTCGTCTTACGGTCCTTGGTGGGGTCCAGGGGGCAGAGCCCCCGGAAGCTCAGGGATTTAAGGTATTTAATAACGGTCAGATGAACATCCAGGGGCCCACCTTAGGGCCCTTGGTGGGGTCCAGGGAGCAGAGCCCCCGGAAGCTCGGGGGTTTTAAGTATTTAATTACGGTCAGATGAGCATCCAGGGGGCCGCCTTAGGGTCCTTGATGGGGTCCAGGGGGCAGAGCCCCCGGAAGCTCTGGGGTTTTAGGGATTTAATCAGATGAGCAAATGATACCTCATTTGTGACATTGACAGGTCACTTATTTATTTTCTCTCTCTTTCTATCTTTTTCTCTGTAACATACTTTTTCAAAAAGTGAGGGGAGCTCGAGCCCCCGAGCCTAGCCGTTTTGCAGACCCTGACATAAAGGCTTGTAAATAAGCATATGTTTCGCCCTACTTTGAATTTCGGAATTTCTAATTTTCCAACAAACGCATAAAGAGCTATGACTGAGAAAAAAATATCGGAAGATCATGTTCTTTCAGCACTGGTATCGAATAAGAAATTCCCCCCCCCCATCAATAAGCCAGCGTTCAGGGGCTCATGTCTTCTCACCCCTTTAACAAAAAAACAGACACGCTTTCCCATTCTCTCACGAATGTCCACGATATGCGCGTATTGCTGTTATAAACCTCCATTGATAAATATAGGTGGCATGCGCAATGTTTTCCTGTTAACTTTTCTTTGAATGGAATTTTATGTGTGATTTAATTCAGGTTTTTATTATTGTTCTTTTGGGTTAAAAATACAAACCATCTTCACTCCTTTACTGCTTTTTTTTTTGGGGGGGGGGGCAAAAATGCGTTTTGCCCCCACTTTTTTGGTTGGAAGCAACTGCCCCCCTGCCCACCCTACTTCCAGTGTCTATGCCACGTATACACATACACATTTGCCCCAATTTGTCTTTTCCACCCCCCTCCCTTTTCTTTTCCTTTTTTTTTTTTCTTTTTTTGATTAACAATTTTTTTTAAAATTAAATACATTTTCTCGAAACGAAGCTCCCGACAAAATTGAATGCCGCAGCAAATTGTGAAAGATTGTTTCGCATGAATCCCCGTTGTCAATTTAACAATACATATTTATCAAGATTCTTCGATAAATTTTGAATTTACTTGGAATGGATATAACCAGTTGTTCAAATGGTCAATATAAAATGTTCGTAAAACATTTTTTACCATATTTTTTTTAATGATTAGTCAAGTCGTATTCAATCAGGACAGTTGTGGACACACCACAAGGAAATCCAAATGCATTATATCCACATACAGTTAACAAGTTTGGAGTTTTTAATAATTATCTTACATATTGTTATCATACAGGCTACGTAAATATATTTTCCTACAAAATCCTCAATTATTTCACTGTGATGTATTTTGCCTGACAAGCGGTTTTAACCCAAGATTCTGTCTCAAAATTATACTTACACCTTTGGGCTCGTTCTTGATCATGACCAGATCTGCATTCAAACTAATACAGTAGTCTCTTGCATTTGTTCTGATCATTTTATTGTATACAGGTAGAGAACACATACCCTCCTGTTCATATAGCGTCCATCCAGGTTCACAAGATTGGCCTAGAACAGCTGGTGAGAAGAGTGGGAGAGACACGGGGAGGGGGAGGGAATGGGGAGAGAGAAAATTTGTGAGTGGGGGAGAGAAAGGGAAAGAGAGAGAGAGAGAGAGGAAACAAACACATATTGTATTATTATTAGTGGTAGTAGAATTATCACTATTATTATCATTATTAGTTCTTGATGCGTATTTACATAGATCCCTAGAATATTATCAAATGTAAATTGCCAGTAATATTTGATTAACATTACATGATCACGTGATATTATTGATTGAATTTATTAAAAAACATTTTCTTCTGGTTCATTTCCTACTTCTAAATAAATTCTACAAGTTGAACCTCAACCCTGGCCCCAATACTATATTTAACCCTTTAACAAAATTAAAAAAATTAAGTGGGGCAATCGTCGCCGGAGCTTAGCTCAAATTTCATAGGAAGGTCGGTTGATAAATGTAATATAATAACAAGTTCAGTAATATAATTAGTTGAAATAAACGAAGATGATTATTATGCTCAATCACATTTCTTTGTAATGTTTGAAGAATATTAAAGGGACTAGATAACATTGTTCAGATGAGAGGAAATGGTGCTCAGTTAGTGAATTCAATGCTAGATGTATACAGTTAGAGATAATCATAAAGATTCATTATTAATGAAAAAAATTGGGAAAAAACTGATCTGATAGATTTCTGAATTCTCCCTACTTTATTATTATAATTTAATTTAATTTTAGATGAATTCAATAATTGTCACAAAGCATATGAATTGGCTCTATATACCATTCCAAACATTTAAATGTTGACAGATTACCAAAAACCTGTCATATTTTCATGGAAAAACGGTTGGTAAAATTCAAAATTGGTTGGAAGTATTTACTGTTAGCGGGTGTTGCACAGTTAAAACCATAAATAAATATTTTTGTGGTTTGAGAATTTTTGTCAGGATTGTTTGCAGGTTAGAGGGTTAGTACAGTGGAAGGAATATAACAAGTAACATTTCATACAGACATTACGCAGTTTTTTTTCATCATCCTTCAACACTGTGTCTGGTTCACTTTACTATCTTCTATAGACTACTTTTACTTCAAACACATTCAAACTTGAGGAGAATATGCCTTCAATACATATACACGTATATGGTTCGCAATCTCTAATAATGATTTTGGTAATCTCAGTTGATTTTCAAATTGCTATAGTCATTGACATAATTCAAATATTTGCCTAATTTATCTTCACAAAGTAACCGGATCGACGGCGTACATAATTAGGGAGTAATTACATCCACCAATCACGCTAAGACTGTGATAACCCATAATGCAATTTGTCTAATGATACTCTATTGACCCTTTTCCCAATAAAACATCTTTTAATAATGAATGTCAAGTACGCCAGGACGCGTACTGCGAAGAAGCTGTGAAGAAGGTGGGTGTGTGAAGGAGGGGCGGCCGTAGAGTTTGCTAGTCTCATGATTATAAACCATACTTACCTTTCAACACTTAGTTAACAAAATGCGTGGAATAAATGAATATGTAACTTCTTTGGAATAAATGAATGTGTGACTTCTTTGTAAAACCTGCTTTCTATTGATTTCTTGCTTAATAACATAATACATCCAACATACAAACACGCACATATGCACACACACACACGCGGTATTTATAGGTAATCAGTGATTTTGTAATATATGTGTTATTCGATTATTTTCAATGAATGGCCCTCTCCAAGCTTACGGCCTTGTTATGATGAAATTACTGGAAAAGTCAGAATATGGAGGCAAGCAACTAACCCTATATAACAAAATACTATTGTTTGTCTTGTTAATAATTCGGAGGGCAGAGGGTTTAGAATAGTTTAAAATACAAGACAATTAATATCATGGTGTAGTGATTGCAAACTTGGCCTACGATATCAATAAAATCAAAATAATATCAAATTTGTTTACTAACACTTCCCAGAATTCCAAATAATCTAACTTTATTTTGCAGACTCTTTTTGTAGATGAACACATTTGATATAATAGCCTACCCATTATAATAATAATAATAATAATATAGAGTATTTGTATTTGTATTTGCGCCAACTCCACATGACTGATGTGTTCGAGGCGCATGGAGAAGAAAATTATAAGTACTGTACACAGAAATACACACACAAATGAACAACAAAAAGGTGAAAGTAAATCTAAATCTACTGGAGAGCCGCTTTGAACAAATGAGTTTTGAGGGCATGTTTAAAGCAATCGACACTTTAAATATAACGAATATGGTATGGAAAAATATAGCGTCACATAATAGACTTATTTGTTTTTTTGTTTTTTTTCTTAAGTGTTAATAAATAATTCATCACTCATTTTACAATTTTGTGCGATCATGAAGCTCTCAGGATTTATTTTAATGATACGAAAATAATTTAATACACAATCTCATTATTGAATTGAAAATCATCACCTCACTGGTTTATTTGTCAAATAATTGGAAAGGGACATTGGCGTACATGACTTTTTATGTAAGGATTGAATTTCCTGGTTGATCTAGATTTTTTTTACAGGAATGACTTTCTCTAAAATCCCCGACAAGCATGTAAAAGGGTTATCAAATTTATATTGGGGCGCGTGGCTAAACAATGTGTATCAAACTATGAATATACCTTTTTGACAAGGGGCGTGTTGCCCCCTGAATAAGCCGCTATACTTATAGTGTGTTCTTGATAATGATCTCTTTTTTCTTAATGAGAAGTATGTTTGCCATTAAAGCCAATGTGGAGATAAAACATACACAAAATAGTTGTCTATATTTTACAACAGCCATTTTTAATCATGCATTTGTATCTTCTATATAGGTAATATTACAACATTAGAGAGATTCATAACACTTTCCAACTACAAGTATCTTCTTAATCTTCCACAATCCCAAGTAGTTCATAGGCGAGTAAGCAATATGTGGGCACAACGAGTTTCAAGAACTTACCTTGCACTGTGACAGCTGCAAGTAAAAGTAATCTGAGAATCATCTTGATTAGGACAGCAAACACATCACCTTCCGAATGTACGACAGCTATCTATTACCACCAACCAATGGTAGTGAAACTATAGTCCTATTATCGACAAATATCGCCTTAACTTTCGCCGAGTAAAGGTGGAGTTAACCCGAAAAGAGATAGAAAAGAGGTACCCACTACCGAGAACGGAACTTGGGATTGAAGACAATAGCCCAAACTCTGTTTTGAGAGGGGCCAATTTCCGAGATGTATCTGTGCCACCGAACCAGGGATTAATTAACCCTCCACTAAAATCAGGTTTACTTAAAAATGGTGATAACACAAATTGCTTTTATCTTGCAACTCTGAGGTTCAAAGTCATTTCATTCACCGGCCTTATTTTCATATTTTGTAAGATCCGAACTTTATCATGGTTTTGTTATCAGGTTTTGCTCAAGAGGGTGTCATGGGTCCACCTGTGAGGGTACGAAGAGGGTGTCATGGGTCCACCTGTAATGGTACTAACAGGATCAGTCTGGTACAGCTAGGGGAGATAATATTTCCATAAGTCATCATAGACTTTCAGTAATAACAATAATAATAACTATACTCAGTTGCTGTATAGCACATATTACATATTTAGCAATGTCTCCATGCGCGTCCAAACAACTTTGGATTTAATCAGCCTAATTACCCTCATGAAGAGGCTGAATGTTCAGCTGTGTAAAGTATGGCGAATGTAGATTAATGTCGGGGTCCGTACCATGTGATTCCTGGTGATACCTGGTGACTGATCCCCTAGATCATTACGCCTCTTCATTAGATAGATCGATAGAAAGATAGAAATAGTTTATCAAAAAGATCATCGCAGCCAATGGCTGAATAGCGATTCATTTCCCAAAGATACAGTGTACAATACAATTGCAATTTAAATTGAAATAACATAACTTCTACTTCTACTTCTACGACGATACTCAGCAGGATCCATAAGTCAGGATTTAGTGCTGAGGAATAAAATATCTAGTTCTTGGTCTAGATGCTGGGTGGAAGCGCTCCCTTGAAGCCCTCCAGTGAAGTAGCGTCATTAAAATATGACATTAATAAGAACATATAGACATTTCATAAAAATTCATTGATCAAATTCAATATATAACAAGGAAAGAGAAAGGGAGAGGTGTGGGGAGAGTTGGGGTGATGAGAAAGAGAAAGACAGAGAAAAATATAGAAAGAAAGAGAGCGAGAAGGATAGAGAGAGAAGGGGGACGAAAGAGAGAGATAGAGAGAGAAGGGGACAAAAGAGAGAGACAGAGAGAGGGAGAGATGAGAGAGAGAGAGAGAGAGAGAGAGAGAGAGAGATGAAGGGTGAACCAGACGGACAAAGGGTATCAGAACATCGAGATTCAATCATGGACTGTGAAATTCTAAAATATCAATTTATTTTGGTATTTCATTTTATTAAGAAGATTTATATTGTACTGTTTAAACTTTGATTGAGATCTTAGAGAACTTATGATAAGTGCTTTGTTGTTTAAGAGGTAAACATTCTTTAAATTGTGGGTGTTTGGCAAGAGCATTGGCAAAGTCTATACATAACTGCTCACGTCTTGCTTCTAATGAACGTAGATTGCATTGATCATTCTTGAAATCTCCTTTCACTTCTGTCAATAATCAAATTATAATTGTTTAACAATAATACAGTCAATATCAGGCATCTAAACGACGATCATAACGCAGACCTTTCTCAACCTTTGCAATCTAAATGTGACTGTGGGGCTTTACTTGCCCACATATAGTACACAATGGAGTGTGCAACTAGACCCTAGCTATAAATGGTTTACGCCCCCGCCCCCCCCCCCCCGTACTCTCGATTGCAGGGCCATGAAACATCAATAATCACTAGGAATCTCATATTATTATTCGAAAGTGACAATTTATATATTAATCTATTTTTGTTTTCAGTTAGTTTTGTTTTTGTTGTACATCCCCCTTCTATCATTTCCTCGCACGATTTTGTTTTCTTTCTAAATACATTTCCAACATGACGCAGTATTTTCTAACTTTGCAAAGCTTTGGAAAGGATCATAATGGTGGTACGAGATCTTATTGTATCTTACTTAAGGCAACACTTATTCCGATTCTCTCTGTAACATTAACCTCAACTATAGACTTTAAACAAATGAGATAAAGATCGAGATATGTTTGCTATTAGAATACTTGAACGTACTAAAATTTAATACATGATTTGTCCTTTTACTGAATATATTGAACTTATATTAATTATCAATGTGTTTTGGATGTTGATATCAATAAAGGCAGAAGCAAATATGTACCGAAAACTACATTACAAAATCAATGAAAACACACATAAGTAGGTTATTAGAAAAGTATCAGCCGGTTGAATGGTTATTATTTCGGGTTGAATTGCTAATATATATCTATGTACTCTATGTTCTGGTACAAGGTATGTTAATGCATATAGAATTCTACCAATTATTATGCGCTGTATAAGCACTTTCCATTATAATTATTATGATATTTTGGACATACAAAATATCATAATTTTCTTTATGAAATAACATTAGTATCTTTATATATCTTGATCGTTCTTCAAATTGCAAATTATTTCATTTTATTTCATTTTAGAGTTATAATTTTGGTTGTAAGATGTACAATTTTCTACATCATCTCTATTCCCTTCAGGTTGATTCTTTACTTGTATTTTTCCGCTGTGATAATTGAATCTTACCTATAATTATTTCAGCCACAATAGTTGTTCGCGAGATAACTCATTGGACTATGGATATTTGCAAAGAAATCACAATAGTTGTTCATTAACAAACTGGAGATTTCAAGATAATTCTGTTTTGTGAGAACTGTATTGATTTTGCTGATGAGTGTCAAATTACGTGTTCCTCCCCCTTTTAAACAAGATTAATCTGGAATATGTCATCAACTCAAATAGATAATCAAATCTTAAACCCATGATTATGTTAATGTCATTCCTATGCCAGAATAATGTCAACACTCAATGTTTTAGTGATTACTAAAGGGAAGGGATACAAATATTCGTCTGATAATCCTCGTGAGTCTAAAATATCACTGGTTATGGTAATGATAGTTAAGGTGGTGGTAGCGGAAGTGGGAGCGGCACCTGTAGATGTAGTGGTAGTGGTATTAGAATTTTCAATGGTCAGTGGTAGTGGTAGTGATAGGGTCGATTATAGGGGTAGCGGAAGTGGAAGTGGTAGAAGTGAAAAGAGTAGCAGTTTACCTTTTAGTGCCTACTTTCCTTCCCATTTTCTCCTCTATCTCTTTCTCTATTGCCTCGTTTTATCTCTCTCTCTCTCTCTCTCTTTCCTTCTCTCTTTGCCAAATTTACATTTCACAATATTTAAAAAAAAATATTCTTTAATGTTGGATAACAGACATTACAATTGTTTTGTGCAGTATGATGATCTGGAATGAGAGGGGGGGGGGGACGCTCTATTTTGCTGCCTCAATTTTTGTACTTGGTCATTCATATTCAATTTTTATTGGTCTTTGGGGTGGTCTTTTTCATTTCGTTCTCCTTATTTTTCTTCTTCTTTTGTTACTTCTATTTTAGTACTACTGCTTCTTAATTCTCTTCTCCTTCTTCTTCTCTCTTTTTTTTTCTTCTTCTCCTTCTTCTACTGCTTTTCTTCTTCCCTTTTTTCTTCTGTTTCTTCTTCTTCTTCTTCTTCTTCCTCTTCTTCTTCTGTTTCTTCTTCTTCTTCTTCTTCTTCTTCTTCTTCTTCTTCATATTCTTCTCCTACTTCTTCTCCTTCCTTGTTTACTTCTTCTTCTTCCTCTTCTACTTCTTCTTCTTCTTCTTCTTCTTCTTCTTCTTCTTCTTCTTCTTCTTCTTCTTCTTCTCTTCCTCTGTTTCTCCTTCCTGGAATTCGATATGACTTTCGTTACGTCACTATACCCTATCAATGTAGACACGTGTATTGACAACAGTTTATTCACGAAAATTAAGGAAGAAAGACAATGATCGTTCATGTCAAAATATGACTGTTTAACAACATAATCATAAAAGACGCAAAAGTACGTTAAAATGCATTTTGACACAGAGTAAAAGAACAATTAAAACTTGCATCTCGGAAACGTCCACACTGACACTAACAAATAATACCAGATTGTAGATCTTTATCCCTAACTCATTTACATATAACGTTGACATAAAGGAAACAATAAGTAGCAATAATAAGGAGGAGAAGAACTCAGATTGAATGGTTATATATAAAACTATGGAAATAATAATGGACAATGGTTATCTATATGTATATAAACCAACCAAAACAAAATTATTAGCACAAGACCAAATAATATGCTGCTTTGTGGAAAGTACATCATATTTCGTTAAGTTATAATATTCCATGGCACTTTGTATGAACCAAAAGGGCAAATGAATACTATGTTTTTGAGCTATTCCAAATTGACATGGATGCAAATATCTGGACATTGCTCACATGTTTGTACCTTTTGGGGAATGATGAACGATTAGTCGAGTCAATTGAAATAGTGTAGGGATACACAACACGATCCCTGAGCACATTAATATTGAATACAGTTTGATATCACAATCCAGCGCAGGGACAATTAATCTTCCTTATTTTCAATTCATTAACATTTCAAAACTATTACAGAAAAATATGAATTTGCGGATCATTATTTAATAACAAGAACAAAACGACTTTCCATTCCCTAACACATACAGTAAAAGAAAATGAAGTAGTTTATGCCTCTGCAACTCCAGGGTCTTTCAGGTCTTTCGGCTTCTCTTGGTCAACCTGAATATTTGTTTCATAGAGGGCGTTGTCGAAGCCTACAGGTGGTGTCGGGGTTGGAAAAGGATCGGCAGTCGTTGAGGACGACTTAGGAGTGTTACGAGCACCAGCAAACCAGGCGACCACGAGAATGACTACGGTAATGACGACAACCACGGCGATGACTATGCCAGTGATCATTGCCGCGGAAAGAGCTGAGGGGATTAAGGGTAGGAAACAAATAATGAGCCGGGGAAAGGAAAAATGCAGGATGTTTTTTCCTCATTGGTGCATGAAAAAGCAATTGGAACATGAATATGCATATCATTTTTTAACAACCTACAAGTCTTTGCAACAGCTGGACGGGCTTTTTCTAAATCAAGGAGTTTCTTCTATTTACTCCGATAAGTGCAAGACTAAAATTATGTCTTTGATTTATTTAATCTTATATTTTTCACTACCGATTACCTCTATCAATTTTGATTCCTTAAAGAATGGGTGAGTATGTTTTATATTGCATTGGGAAAAAAGGTGGTGCTTATCAACAGGCACGTAGCCATGGGGGGCACGGAGGGCACGGAGGGGCACGTGCCCCCCAACAAATTTCCAAGATCGGCTGAACTTTTTTAGACCCCTTTTTTGACCTCGATCGATTACATGTATGTGCCCCCCAAAACATCAAACTCTGGCTACGTGCCTGCTTATCAAAACTCCAAATTCTTATTCATCAAGTACTGCAGTTTATCTTTGCGTGGTTACCGATTTTTGATTGCTTTTCTTGAGGTTTGGAATAAGCAAAATGAAGGTACCACGGTGTCATTAGATTGTGACAACGTAAAAAGATCTATAAAAAAACATTACTTACATTCATCGCCACTGATCGGCTGCGAGTCCGTTTCATTTTGAGCTGAAAAGAAAAAACAATATTGTCCTTAACTTGCCGAGTGGATAAGGATTACTTATGTTCTCCCTTTTTCGGATTGACTAACAGACCTATGCATTAATTTGCATATCCAAAGTTGCATACAACAAAAGCAATTTCTCATAATAGATTTGATAATTTCATTATGACCAAAATCAGACAAGACTTATGAATGCTACCCTAAACAAAAGTGGTCATTAGGATTTATCAATGTTCGGGCACCCAACAACTTGCAACAACTCATATTCGAGCAGTGAGGTAATCTCATCATAATTTGGTTATCAATCCTACATATTTTTCACATCACATCATATATTCTAATTTAAAAAAATCACAATCACGTACTTTTATTTATACGGGATATCTCGTTAATTAAGAATAATAATTATATGCAAATGATGCCATCATGTGGAGGCTATAACATGAATAACTTAATTTTGCCAAGAAATATCTAGTTAAGGGACCGTCACATATCCAAAACGGAGCTTACCCAACTTCTCTGCGAGTTTAAAAGGGCATTTTTGTGTACAAGTGATTAAATATCTTATATATTACATTCGAGGCACGGACGCCAGCAAGGACGTACAGCTGAGCCCGCCAGGGCATTGCCCGAGTGTCGGGCGGGCACCGACTGACCTATTGATCGTCGACCGAAGCTCGGACGGCACCAGCCCTTATGTCGAGCGGGCTTCGCCCGACTCCCGTTTGCATACTGATGTGTCTCAAAGGGCACCTCCCGAGCCCCGCCCTATTTGTGACAGGATAGATTTCAAGCGAAAAATACGCTCGACTTCCTGGCGGGTTTGAAATTCGGCGACTTTCTGGCGTTCAACAAATTCGGCCGGAGACCGTTGCATATGTGACGCAGGCATAAGGCATTTCTCATTTTAACCGGCATCAATGCTATAGATTCATACACAATTGGCCACCATGGAATGTCACTCTTATCAAGTGTGAATATTTTCCTTACTCACTTCTCTCACTTACAAGAATCAAGAAAGCAGAAAATTGATATTTTGGCAAGATACGACGTTGTACATTACATTTACACTATCTAGAGTTTCGGATTCGCTCCTAAATTATACAGTTAGTTGATTTTGTCACTTACTTTTGTCCATTTTACAAACATAAGAAGCCCTGGCATAACAATCTTCATCGTTCCATTTAGCATATTCATTTGTATACATCTCTACACAGTCTTCGTTTGTTCCCGCCCATTCCTCGGTAGGTTCACCATTGGCCCAGTGTACATAATCTACTGGACTGCTGTCAGTGTATTTGAAGCCACCTGCAAACAAAATAAAATTAGTTGTCGAAAGCCTGTCAACATTTTGTGTTTTTAATAGGAAAGAACACATTGTCCTAGTGTGGAAAAGTGTGAACACGCTGTAGTCAAATTGTAAACTAAAGTGTGACGAATCACACGATGTAATTCTATCGTTGACCACAGTGTAACAGTGTGTTCACAGTGTTGACATTATGAACGTATTCCGAATGATCCATGTGGTCGCACTGTGCGTAGACACTCTAAATTTGTGTCAGTCTGTAATGGTAGTTTAATAAGGTTTAAGCACAGTGTGTTCATATGATTGACACTTTCAACTTGTTTCCAATTAATATGAATCACATAATATGCCTTTTTCACACTGTGTAACATATCATGTATACAGTGTGAAAGGGTGTTCGCACTTTCAATACTTGTCAACATGTTCCAACTCCTGGGTAACCTAATCTTTAAACAGTGCAAATAGAGCATGGATTAAACTAACATTTTCTGAATAGAGTTTGTATCCGATTTGGACACAGTAAGCAAACGATAAACACACACTGTACTATCAAAGAGTTAGGAAAACGAAAGAACATAGTTATCTCTCTTGATATTTCAGGCCCTTTTTTTTAATTCTTTAAGAATGGATATACTTATGAATGTGTTGCTATCTGTAGATGATCCAATCAAAGATAAATGCAAACCTGTTTCAGATCTTGTGAGACCAAGCCAGACGGATCTAACACCCTGGGTACCGAACACAAGATCCTTAACAAACTCGTTCTCTTCCTTGCTATGCAGACTAACAAGCTCGCCGCCATATTGAGTCTGACAGGTCTGTCTAGCCGTAAACCAATCAGCAAAGACAGCCCCTGAAGCTACGGCATAGCAGTGCCCACCAAACTCTGATTGTCCACTGGGGCAGGAGCCGGGTAGGGTAGGGACTTGAGTAGGAGGAACCTCTGTTAGGCGAGACAAATGTTTCCTTGTTACAGAGCATGAGATTATTGGAACAAATCTAGCAGTGGCAAATACTATAGGACAGCGGCTGATCCGGAATTATCTGACCCTGGGCTAGAGCACAAGTCCAAGAAATAGCTCTGATGAGCAGAATCAAGGTTCTCACGGGAGCATTAAGTTTAAATAGCTCTGACCAGCGGGAAAATTTACTTTGACGAGGGTGATCTAACGTGAAAATGCGAACATATTTTGTCTCTTGCCTACTTTAGTTAAAGTTCATCAGTAGAGTACTTGTTTTGGGGAGAGAGCACACTTGCCCCGCCCCCCCCCCACCCAGTGTCCATTCCTTGGATCCGCCAATGTAACATGACAGATGATCAATAGAATAAAGCAAACAAACATAAAATGCCTCAAATTGCCGAGCTGTGTAGTACTACGATCCTAAGCTGCATAATGTTTATTCATCTTGATCGTGAAATTATTGAGTAAAAACAGACGTATAGCGTCACTGATTTTGTGTAATGATTAATTGCTACAATAAAAAATCGGGCATCTGAAATCGTCAAACAACATTCGTGTACAGATCTCTTTTCTTATCGTTATAAATGAGTTGGTGATACGTGTACAGATACTTTTTGTGAAATTTGAATAGAAATGGTGATACTTACTGTTTGTAGTCTTACAGATGGGGACATACATGCCATTACATTGTGTATCATCCCATGAAGGCTCATCACGCAATACAACACACCCCTCTCCTTGACGTTGACTAGGTTCACTATCACCCCATAGGGAATAGAAGACAGGCCATCCGTCACTCCAGGTATACTGTCCGTCCTAAACAAAAAATAAAAAAAATGTTAATCAATAATCGAGTATCCTCGGTATAAGAGCGATGCATACAGTGTCTGCGTAACACAAAGCGTATCAATTGATGATACTATTTATTTGTGTGATTGATTGCATTTATCACTATTTGCAATCAATCACAAAATAAGTTCCCTGGTATGATCCGAAGCCTAGATGTATCAAGCGCTTACGGGGCTACGACAAATCGGCATGAATGTCCTGATGGCATGGGTATGTTTGGGAGTTACTCACTCGAGGGTTCCCTTAGCTAATCCATACACATAACTGTAGTCTTTAAGCTTGAAATGTCCAGGTAATGGTTATCGCTTGTGGACAAGAGACTGTAATCTTCCTCATATTGCATGATTATAAATGTATGAAAATAATATCCTTCAACACTAGAATCTACTTCATTCGTGGCCTATACGTCTTATAACCAATACATAAATTAAAAAACTCTCCTTTACCTCGTTACTAGTCATACCAATCCAGGCAGCTGAGACATCATTAGAATACATCAAGTACTCGAGGAAGGCTTCATTGTAAGAATCAGTGATGCTAGCGAGATTGCCTCCTTGGGATCTACAGTACTCTTGAGCATCAGCATAGTTTCGTGGTGAAGTGTCGATCTTGTAACAGGAACCGTCATATTTGTAGTAGCTTTTGTCATCGCAAAACGAGTTGGGAGGTGGATTTTCGCTTGCTCCTTGCACTAAAGATGAATTGAAATAACGAAAAACACCTTCTTTATTCTCAGATATAATCTAGGTATGTTTAGAGCACCAATATCTAGTTGCCTAATCAAAATCTTTGAGGGAGACTGAAAATAACTAAATACTGTATATGATTGTATTTTGTGATTTACTTGGAAAGACTGCAGTAGTGACTAATCATAATTGCACTTTGAATAGGTCTGTATTATAAGTTATGTTTTTAAAGACAACGGCTAAAAAGCAAAGGTGCTGTGGGAGACTGTTCCGCAACGTAGGACTTAGTACATTTCTTGTAGTTTCCTAAAAAAGAGCAATGTAAAATTCGAATTAACAGAGTGAATATTAACCCAAATGAGTCTTACCTAGATCTTTCTCGCACATGTATGCTATGACTTCACCGCAGTTGACGTCATTCCATTTTCCAGCATAGTCGTAATCGTTCAGCAACTCAACGCAATGCCTGGATTCCTGTAATAAAATCAAACACAATGTTACTTCAGAATGAAATAATTTCTAAAAATTGATTTAAATGTAATTAAGAGAACTTGGTGCATATAGGCTATTTCATACACTAAACTCTACACTATACATAGCCAACCCTGGATGGTTGCCAAACAAAAATAAATAACAACATCTCCATGAGTTATGTTACTAGCCATTATGGAGTCATCTTGTATGGAAGGACGGTTACAAACTTTGATCATACCTCAGTCATCCCAATGAGACCAACAACAAATCGATCAAAGTCCTAAGTAAATAGTTGCCTTTTCCAATTTCCCCGAATCGTCAACTTTCTTTCAGTTAAGACTAATAAGAGTCAGTTTAGCGGTGTGACTGTGGTATTATTATCCTTAAGGAGTACGTTGTCTGTACGTTGTTTAGATGGTGCACTTATCCTTCTGTCTTTGCTGGAATAGCGACAGAGGTGAGCTTTACCTCGCCGGGCCAGGTGACGATGCCACTAGGTTCTCCTGGTAGCCAGTTGGTGTAGACTGGGCTTTTCCCGTCGGTCCAGTGGTACTGTCCAGACGATCCCAGATCAGAGAAACCGATCCAAACATCAGTAGGTACATCGATGAGCAGTGACGTCAGTAGGGCTGAAGAGGGGAAAGATGATGACCATAGATGACATTCTTGAAATAACTGTTTCATTTTATAACATAGTTTGGTCATTCCAAGGTATTACATGAGTCATAGATATGGTTGACATAAACTATGGCAGTTTATTAATTATTTGGTCTGCTCTAAGCACCAGTAAGGCTATAAACTTCATACAATCATCTGAAAGACTAAAATCTGATATGTATACGACAGAATAGTCTGGACTTTCCCATGTACACGTATACTAAGACTGCTTGTGCTAAACTGTTCATTTGATAGGATACGTTTTCAGGTTGATTCACATTAGTTCAGGTAGAGGTAGTGATATTGACTATTTAAAAATGGGAAACGCTATAAAAGCGCATGACGGTATCAATATAGCAAACTTTAATCCTGAGAAAAGAAAGATTGATAATTTCTCTTACACTGGACTCTCTTATCATGGATGCCAGCCAGGTTACCGCCCTCTGCCTGGCAAAGGTCCCTGGCGCTCTTCCACTTGTACCGGTCATCGGTGACGTAACCACCAATCCTGTAGCAACGATTGAAGTGCTTGAAGTAACCTTTGTTACAGCCACCAGTGGGAGTCGGGGTAGGTGCGTTGGTGACAGGGGTGATGGAATCTTCTGCTCTTTTGCAGATGAAGGGAGTTGGAACTCCACAGTTCTGGTCGTTCCACTTACCATTCAGTCCTAGTTGGTCTGAATTATGGGCAAAGGTCAGGTATGTATGATATATAAGCATGCTAAACCATGTTCGCATTTGCGTCATCAAGATTACATATCATGCATGCTGCACACAAGTTGTCTCCTGACAAAGGATTGTGTCATCGACAGGCACGATATTTGACGCAACATGACTTGTGAGAGAACTATATTGTACAAATCTTTAACACACGTGAATGCAAAATGAAAGGCCCAAAGACTGCGTTGCATTTAGCGCTGAGCTGATTTTGAGTCCTTTGTATATAGGCTCTGTTAACATTGGTAACGATGTCAAAAGGATTCAATTTAATGGCATGGGCAGAAGAAAGAAAAATGGTCCCCGTAATTGATCAATCCAGATTTTATTTCGATTCTTAAAATGCTGTACGTTTTTTAATAAATCAGATAAAAATTTCAATTCAAATAATAGATTAACCGATTTTTTTTTACAGAAAGCATACACGATATAGTAAAAACTTTAGCGATTACGTAACTTTGCACGGTTACATCACGATGGGTAAAGACAGGAATGGGAGTTGGTCATCATCCTTACCATCAAACTCATATTTGTTCATTTCTCCACATGTCTCTTCACCATGTTTGTTGTTAGGTTCACCAGGCTGCCAGTTTGCGTACGTAAACGGAGTTCCATCTGACCAACTGTAACATAAATACGCATTTCAAAATATTACTCGAACAATGTATTCATTGATAGATAATTTGATAGTGTAGCAAATTCTTGTTTCTACATTTCTAAGGTATCATCGATTATACATGTCGATTAAGCTAACACGTTTTAGTTCCTGATGAACGACTCAATTTATTATAACACAGATTTGCCTAAAAATGATGAATTTCTGATTTCATTCTGATTTAGTATCAAAGGCTTCATACTTTTTGTAATGTATTTGTTCTCAGTAGCTGAAACTGACTTAATGAAGTTATCATGTTACAGAATTCGAACCTGTTTAGAAACGCGATGTCGCAAAGAACCGGGAAAAAAGCGCAATAAAAAAATGTATAGTGTAACGGAGGTAAAGCAGCTAATGATTTCCTCGCTAAACTTAAAATGCAATTATTTGATAATGTTTTGGATATTTCTTACGTGTAGGGACCATCCACAACTTCTTGCCGCAGTCCAATCCAATACTGTAAAGCAACACTGGGTGACTGCAAAGAGTAAGTACACATCCGTAGTATTACATAAACTGTAGTGTATAGAACGGTCAAACATAATGATGTATACAATAAATAATTGGGAAGTCTTTGAAATGTACAATACGATCAATCAATCGCTCCTTCTTAACACAAGCTACATTTCATTAATTTGGGATTGCATCGGAATGCCAAAAGACATATGGCACAGACAATAACCTTGTATACAGCACATGGGTGCTCATGTACATGTCGGTTTTCAGAAAATTTATAATTTTTACAATGAAATAAGGTTCGAAATTCTAAAAATGGAAGATTGTTCAAAATTCCGGAGGTTCATGTAACACCAAATATATATTACTACTTAACATACACTTTTTAGCTTTTTTAAAAACATCATAAAGAGGATTGAGTAAAGCATTTCTGCGCCTTCCTTTGTCAAGGAGGTTACACACAAAATTGATTTTTGTAAATGTCAAGCTGTTGTATACGTCTTGTTTTGTACACCTGTTTGATTATGCAAAACTGAATGATATGATTGGTTTATATATAAATATATATGAATATAAACCAATGTAATCTTACCATTTCCAGGAGGAATGCATTTTCCTGTCCACTTGTGATAGAAACCAGATTGCCACCCTTGGATTGGCAGAAAGTTTGGGCATCAAACCAGCCTCGTCTGTCGCCCTCACCGACTATATCACTCACATAGTAACAGTATGGGCTCACGTATGTCCAATCTCTGTCAGATGGACATACACCCACTGTGGTAACAAATTAATGATGGCGTTAAGATGAGATTATCAAGGGGTTAATTAGAGGAATTAGTGGTTTGTTTACAACGTTACTCCTTTGCCCCTTTGGAAGTAGAACCTTGCAGCCTTTGAGGTTGTTATAAAAACATTTAGACTGGGATTAATACAAAAAAACGTAAGGAAACGATTGGGACTGCAATAGGAATTTAGTTGTTTAGGTTTTTGTTTTGGGTTAGTTTTGAGTAATAGCGTTTCGTCCAAGGTTGATTATTCAGGTAGTGTAGGACATTAAATTCGGAGTAAATGAATCCAGAGCATGTCTCGTACAAGCAGCAGAAGGACATGACTCAAGAATAATATTCTTTATCAAACTAGACAGAATGCTTGTAATTGGTTTTCATACTTAACTTTGGAAAAGGTGTTGAGTATCAAATTTAAACATTAAACATTAAACTTCCGCATACAGGAAGCCTGAAATCGAGGCATATGTCTTTCAAGACATTAGGCATACATGGAAAGAACAAAAAGAGAAATCCTGCAGATCATTGTATGGTCGTTCTTACCTGAAGGCAGTGGCGTTACTGGTGCTTTAGCTGTATTGGATGAGAAGGTTGATCAAAATAAGTGACGATAAGCCGATACAAAACGTCAAGCTAAGTTTAGGAATTCATAACAAGTCAATATTCATACAATATTTTCAAGTATTCAGTTCAGATACGCTCATAAGAGTCAGTATTGTTTGTTTGTGTGAGTGTGGTCTCGGATGGCTTAAAACTGTCTCCTTATTTCCACAAACATTATCTTCTTCTTTTTTAGTAATCAATGAGTACTTTAAATGATACAGTCAGATCGCAAAGAAACACATAATGTGCCCGCTTTATACATGTTTCCTTTGTAGAGTGGTGACCACCCGACCACTTAGACAAGTCTGACAGTATATTAAGACTAACGTTTTGGTTTTGATCAGATCCAGCTTCTGAGTGCATAGCAAGGAATATCATTCCATCTTCGCCCTTCATTAAGGAACATCTCTGCACATTCTTCGCTTCCCGATTGGTCGTTTGGTTCTCCAGTCTCCCAGTTGACGTAGATAACTGCTGACCCATCGCTCCACTGCCAAGCTGCCAAAAATAAAAGTGAGAAGATGACGAAAACTGAACATGTGCTTATCTCATTCCCGATTCAAAATTACATTTACATTGAAGCGATTGCAATATTTATTGAAATGTCCAAGGTTAATATTTCACAATTTATGGAGAAAAACATATTATACTCCACTGCACTTTATTTGCTTTCAAACGTTTCGCCTCAAACTATGCTTGGAGCTTTCATGTATCTAATATCTGTAACAACTTGATACAAAGGGACAAGTTTAGGTTTATTCCTGTCAAAGGTTGAGAAATGTCAGAAATAGTGATTCCAACAATATAGGTTTGCTAACACGACCTCCTAGAGAATAATTTCAAAAGAATAAAAAGATGATCTCACCAAAAAATGACCTTACCAGACCTTATCAATGCCAAATGGCTTTTAAAAGCAAGAATATAAAGACTAACGAGTACTGACAGTGTACACAAAAATGTATATTATGAGACTTCCAAATGAAATAGTTGAAATTTACCTCCTTCCTGGTTGATATCGTTCAAACCTATCCAGAATCCATAGAAATTATCTTGATCCCTGAATAAAGAAAAAAGTATAAGAAAATTTAAATAAGTGTGTTGCAAACCATCCTCAGTTGAGGTTCAATCACGAGGACCAAACTGATTTTGTTCTACACATTTAGATTATTTTTTGTATAAATGTAATGCTTCCTGGGAGAAATTTCAATTATTTAAACATATTTGTGGCTAATTCCCAGCAGCAAATAAGATCGATTGCTCGATCTGTATTGAAAAACAAGTCAGTAAAAAATCTTGGAACCAGCGGGAATTGAACCTGCCATCTTGTATTTGTATTTGTTTCTACTTTATCGTGACTGTGCCACGGACCAGTGATGGCCTGGTGGTAGAGTTGCTGCCCGGTAAGCAGTAGATGGCAGTTGCATGTCCCGCTGGTTCCAACAAATTTTCTGACCTGTTTTTCAATACAGATCGATCAATCGATCTTATTTACTGGGTGTAAGCCACAAATATGTTTAAACATTTATAGATTAGTTGAATTTCATGATTATTTCCCAGAATTTCATATCATTTCAAATTATTATAAGAATTCTATATGTAGTCTCTTCTCTGTAGTTCAATAGTAACTAGGCCTTCCATTAAAAAAGTTATTCCATTAAAGAGAAAACATATTATAAGCCTTAACAAGTATAGAATTATGTGTGAACCGACTCAAGGGCAATCTTAATATCCTTTTGTATACCCCATAGACATACATTCTAATCATGTAATATGTTATTGCAATGTTCACACAATTTCAAAGGTGACGAACGAGGCTATTATCAAAATTGCTCTTGATTGATTTGTTTTCCTTTCGAAAGTCTCTGGAATTGTATTCCTCTTACTGTGGAGTGAAACTTGAGACAATGTATTGTTCTTCTGCAGAACTCTGGAAGCTCGCCATATCTCCTCCCATGGCTTGACACTGTGCCCTTGCGTCGTTGAATGCAAGCTGTTCCTCTACAGGCTTCTCATAGACCTGTAGATTGTGACGATTCAAAAAGGAGTTGGGAGTTGAGTATATTGAATATGACGGTGGTGAAGGTGATGATGTTAAAGAGAAGAAAGAGAAGGAAGAGAAGGAAGAGGAGGAAGAGGAGGAAAAGTGAAAGTTGTGCAGATTGGTTTTTTAATGATGATGATAACGGTAACCACGGTAATGATGATGATGTAATGTTGATGATGATTTTTACATCAACAACGTAAATTGCATAGAGGGGTTTTAGGAGTATAAAAAGATAAAGCTGGAGAGAAAAAAATCACTGACGCAAAGTATAACCGAATCATCAAACAGATGGACATGTATCTGTTGCAAAAATAGCAAACATTCTGAATAGACAGGACATATCTCTCTGGCCGAATATAAACAACATCCAAAACATCAACAAAGCAACTAAACACCATCTTTTTATGGCAGACCAGTTGTGTATTTGCCAGCGTATTTAATATAAAGAAACTTCTTCAAATGAGGGGGTTTGTTGGAAGTAAAAACCCACCATGAAGCAATTGTTGCCATATCCAATAGCGCCGACTTCGCAGCCGTCATTGGATGGGGAAGTTACGGGGGCTTGGGTGTATGGTCTCTCAGTGGCTCCTAACACGGGCTGCTCACATATGTAGCTGAGTGTGTTTGGGCACGGCTCATCCATCCATAATCCAGCAGAGTTTTGATTATAACCGCCAATCATTGCCACACACTTGCCAAAACTATCATCTGTCAAAGAATAGTATGTATGTATTAATAAAATATAATGTCTGAAATATAACGATTTCTAAGTCTTGTGTACCACCACAAGTATTAGATATTTTGAAAAATTTGAAAAAACCGTTGAAAAAAACGAAATAACGCCAATGCCGACGTTGGTTTTTTTGTTGGCATTTTCGTGTAGCTCATATTACCCACAACTAGCTGGCTCATGTTTTATCATTTTTAATTAAAAAATTAATTAACGGTCACTGTGTTTTTTTTTAAGTACTAGGAGCTGAATTGGTATGATCGTATTGGCTAAATTTCACACATTTTGGGGTCAAAAATTACCTTCATAGCAATTTTAGGTTCTAAAAGGGCACTATAAATGTCATAGATAAGAATAAAAGCAATAACCATGCACTTTGAAGGCCTTTGCGATCTGAAAACAGAACTCAACTATCCTCCAGTTTTCTGCATGAGTTACATTCAAGGCTAATTTGTGGTAAACGTGTGGTCAATCGAGGAATTCTATTTCAGAAGATTTTATTTTTTTCTAACCAAGAAAAGGCAAAAACCAGTATTTAACCCACTGTGTTTATTTTACCACATGATGACAAAATCGTTCTTATAGTAAAAGAATAATTCAAGATTCTGTTGGTAGAATTATATCGCGCTATATAAACTTATCTAGCGGGAGTGGTCTCTTTTTAAGACGCCTTACCCCTTCGTTGTCATTTGGATGATAATACCATGTTTATGTGTTCTTGCCCGCATCAACATTAATTTAGATGTATACTTTGCTAAATACAATTTACTGTTCGTTCTTGGATAATTATGTCTCCTTATCTCCAAATACTATAAATATGTTTATTTCACGAATGACAGATTTCAAGAAGAAAGAGTTAATCTAGTTATATGAAAATAGAATGTTTCCCCTTCCCCTTGTTAAGTAAATTAATGATAAACATTTTTTATTTGTATAAAGGAAATCAATATAATAAATAGATAACGTCGGTTACATGCCTGGTTGCCCTGGACCCCAGGCAGAAAATGTTGGATAGGAACCATCAACCCATTTATATGTTCCTGGTACGTCCGTATCACTCAAACCAATCCAGAAGTCATCACTGCCTGTATAATCAGCTGTGTATTCACCCAGCTTGGAGGAGAGGAATGCTTGGTCATACCTGAACAAATAATTTTGTAATGATTAAAGGATAATTGTGAGTAGTTACAGTAAAGCTTCATTTCCATGAAACATATATTTACAACTTATTCTGAATTGATATTTGGTAAACCAAACGTACCTCTTTTTCTCGATCAATAATTGCATGCACAGGATCACTTTATGGACTATCATACCACAATACATCAAAACTCATCAAAAACACAAATTTGCTAAAATCTTTCAAACGTAAGTTTTAAGAGTATTCATTGCTAAATATTGTTACAAATGTTTTAATATGATTATTACTTTACAATTCTCTGAGCTAATTTGTTTTTACTATTCTTATTTTTTTTCTTCTTCTGTACTTTTGATGCATATTTTGTCTTCATGTTAATGAAATCATGTTTACAAGTTTTACCAAACTGTTTATGATCCCACCACATTTAAATTAATCTTTTCTTCTTTGTACATTTGTACCATGTTATTTTGTTTTATTATTTGTTTTTCGTGCTTAACACGTGATTTTGAAATAGAGATAAGGAAATAAACTCAATTCAATTAACATTAACATTAAAATTAGAAATAGGGGAGAATGGCGAAAACCTCATACCCTGAACAGGAGTATGTAAACAGGGAGTATGTAAACAACGGACTAATTTGGAGGTAGAGAACGTACAAAAAAACAATCATAAGAACTACATGAATTATAATCTTGAAGTCATCGAACTTGTGGAGATGTGAAAATATGTAACTACATTTACACAGTTTGCCCCCCCCCCTCAAAGAGTCCAAAGTAATTTGGTGGTATTTGAGTAAGTGTTATCAATAAATATTTGAAGAAACCAAAGAATATAACACATTTTATCTATATGGTTTGTAGGTAAGTATGATTTGTAAATAATGTTATCTATTGAGAAGACAGAAAGGGAATTGTGCAACTAAAGAAAACATGAATCGGTTTAGAGACAGAGAGAAAGAGAAAGAGAGGGGCGAACACAGAGATAGCCAGGAAGAAGGGCAAAGGGGAGAGGGAGGGGTAGAGGGCGAAATAAAGAGAGGGGAGGAGAGAGATGCAGACAGGACAATAGAAAAATAAAAACAGTCGAAATGAATGGGTGTACCTTTCATTGAGGGTAGCCAATTTTCCCTGTTGCGCCAAACAGCTATCCCTAGCATCAGCCCACGAAAGTTTCTGGTCCATTATCATCAAGTAACAAGTCGACATATACTTCACCCAGCCCTATACGGTATATGCAATTAATACATTGATAATTTCATGACACATGTGGAAACACGGGTATTCCTAATTGCTTCACCAAAGTATACATTCGATCCTAAAAGCGGCAGGCGTCACATGATTTCAACCACAATTTCACATCTTTATTCCATCTGCCTTTTTTTCCAACACTATTTTAATTCGTGTAATCTGTTTTTATTCCTTTGATCGGGTAGAGGTGTCGTGGATACGGGGTTTACGAATACTTTTGTCAAACAAGTGTACTACTCTACGCAACATATTATCTTGACTTGATTATATTTCCAGTTGATTTGGCGTCTTGCAAATATCATATATTATTGTCATTGTTATTATTATTATTAGTAGTAGTAGTAGTAGTAGTAGTAGTAGTAGTAGAAGTAGTAGTAGTAGTAGTAGTAGTAGTAGTAGTAGCAATAGTTGTAGTATTGTTGTTATTATTACTATACATTTATTATCATTATCATTAATATTAATAAAC
>BEXV01000001.1:366177-380743 GCA_003118195.1 Hemicentrotus pulcherrimus | reverse complement strand
TTGTGAAGGGCCCCAACGAAAACCAGTATTTATTCGCTTATTGTGCTACCCTTCTGTTTAAATATGTGTAATATCTAAATGAATTTAAAAGAAAACGATCTACTTGCATTGGTAACCACCCTTCTACATGGCAGACGAAAGAAGGACTCTAGATGTATGTAGCATCAGTGATAGTGGAGATACGAATGAAAAAAGAAGGCCTTATACGGACCAGAAACGGAGGAAATGGCGCCTGGGCGGTTATGCATGAGTGATTTCGATAAACGAAGAGTCAGGTGATTATGCCTACTATACGAAGTTTGAAAGGAATAGGGATGGAGGAAGGGACCTGGGTATGGCTCACAAGCACTTCGTGCAAAACGAAAGGGAATTTGAAAAGTTGGATTAAGAAGAAGAAGAATTCAGAAGGCGAACAAAAACAAGGCATTGACGAAAAGTCAATAAGGAGAAGAAGTTGAATAGGGGCAAAAAATGTTGCCAAAAGATCAAGGCAGGAGAACAAGATAACTAAAAGGAGATAATTGCGATCGAAAGTATTGCGATAGAGAGGATGACGGGTCAACGGGAGAAAGATGAGAAGCATTTTGGTATAAGAGAAATATTTTCCGGACTAAGTACGAGATTTAAAAACTACTGTTGATAACAAAAAGACAGTGAAGTATGCACACATAACTAGCAAGACTTAAATATAATTTCTACTTACCGCTCTGCCAATTCAGATAAGCCAATGGAGCTCCATCTGACCACTGAAAACCAAGGTTAAGGTTCGTAGCATGCAGACCAACCCAGAAAGAGTTGATACCATTGTTGTAATAGTATTGAGCGAATCCTTGAATAAAGACAAAAGGTATTCCTTGAATTTAATGTTCTGATATATTTTTTTTTATTTTAAAACGCTCAATTGATAACAACAGATCTCTAATAGGAGCATTTTTTTCTTTTTCATTTTATTCATTTTGGGGAAGGGGCGGGGCGGGAGGGGGGTTTTAAGCCAGACCGACGACAAACCAAACCTAAATTGATCGAATTTTGTCCATTTTCGGTCTATTTTCGGTCGTTATCGTCGGTATAACTATATGGTACAAGCTTGAATTCAATTCATTCAAGGTTTATTAAAACATGCCTGGCAGGCACAGACTGAACAGTACATGATTTTACATTGAAAGTAAAATCCAATATAATTATATACGAATTGCAACACTAAGAAAACGTGGAAAATTGAATGAAAAAGAAACTTTAATAAGATTACGCTAATGATTTTTTAAATATTTTTTTTTTATGTTTTTATATTTCAATGGTGAGTAATTTTGTGATATGTACTTACGTTGAACGAACTCGGTTTCCAGGTTATTGGTAAGGCTGGTCAGTCGACCTCCTTCTTAGTGGCATTGGCTATCGGAGTCCTGCCAGCTACGATACTCCATCTCATACTTATAACAGTTACCCGATGACATATCTTAAATCCAACCGTTTCCACAGCGATCGCTTGGTGGGACTTGGTGACGTATGATAAAATAGAACGAAGATGTAACAATTCAATTATTTTTGTTTGCAGACTCCTTTTACTATGATTTTTGGTCATTCTGCATTCATTCTATTTTTATCTGCCCTTTTTTCGACGTTTTGGCTCTTCGTTTTGTTTCCGATTTCGGGCCCATCTCTCAGAGTTTCTCTCTCCTTCTTCTCGTCTTTTTCAACTTTCCTAATTTCAAATGACTCATTATCATGCCCTCTCTTTATTTCCCAGGCAAAAGAAATGCCAGTACTAATGGTAATATTTCGTTAAGACACTCATAAAATACTTACAGGTGGTCGGCATGGCTGTTGTGTACGCTCCTCCGGGGTCTGATGATAAAAAGAAGCGTGATCGATTGAACATATTGTTGTTGTTGTTGTTGTTGTTGTTGTTGTTGTTTTATTGCGTAATTTGTATAAAATATTCATCAATACCAAGCTCTTCGGTAGTATGGTGTCGAGTGAAAATACAAAATTCAATGACAAAGATTCAGTTGTGCTTTATTTTCTTATTAGAAATGACAAATACATGAATATATATTTACGCAATAACATATTCCCGCAAACTTCGTTATCTAGCAGATTATTTTTAGGTAGATAGTGGTTTGTTATTTTTTTAACCTTTAAATTGTTGAACTTACATTTAGGCATTTTGCAGACGAAGCGGTAGACTCTGTCACATTTATGATCATTCCATGTTCCCACCTTGTAGAAATATGATTCCATATGAACACAGTCCTCGTTTCCAGAGTTGTTCGGTTCTCCGGGACCCCAGTTACGGTAATCATACTAAATGTGCAAGATTTTAGATTAGATTGAGTACTGGTTATTTTCGTAATGTAATCGAATTTAATGGATACGTCTTTGTAAAGTGCCTCGATACAAATTATTTCATTCACCTGATAAGAATAATAGTATTTCAACAGACAGAATCCGAACTGCATACATTAGTTGTTGCCAGGTTGGACAAACATTATGGCTTGACCTACCTAGCAACACTTACTATATGAAGTTTGCATTCTGACTATTGAAATACTATTATTCTTATCAGGTGAATGAAATAATTTGTACTGAGGAACGTACTTCACAAATCCTTTAGTATTAAATTCGGTTACATTACGAAAATAGACTTTTACAGTGAGAAAAAACAGTCTGAAGGTTGATATGTAATACATAAGAATTGAGGAGTGATCAAAATGTATAGAATTTAACTCAGTCTTGCTGCAGTCACAAGCACTGCATGTATTTCGGCTATGGGGCTGCGTACACACACATTACATGAAAGATTGGTCCAAGACTTGCCAGCTATTCCCTGCATGTCATTAACTTATTTAATTTTTATTTCGAAAATTTATAGGGGAGTCTCGATAAAAAATAATGAAGAAGAAACAGCAATCTGTAGGGGTGGCAATGCTACTGTGGTCCGAAATTAAAATTAAACTCGACGGTTTATTACTATAGAATACCATAGTATGATATATAATATTTTCTTACTCGTCGAACTCATTTTATTGGAAAATAGGCAAATTTTGTAACTTGTTCTCTTTCTCTGTTTTGATGCCATCTGCTGACTGGGAGACAGATTAATAATTGATTCAAACAATTTTCTTCCCTGCTATGATAACCACAAGGAAAATTGAAATTAACTTGTCATACCTCACACCCCGACAATCACTTCCCTCGCTCATTATCATCACGACTTCTTGTTTATTGACGGTCTTTTTTACCTTTCGGTTAATCTCAATGATTTAAAAGAATGAAATTGTTATTCCCAAATTTTTCACTTCTCAATCCAGTGAAATACCCATGGGCAATGATCGAGGAGCCTCTGCCCCCTCCCTCCCCTACACACACTTAAATACAAAATGTTGCATACCTTATTTTTAAAAATGTGCCCCTAATTATTTTGATACCCCTACACATGTTTGCATGTTTACACCCTAAAAATCAGGTGGAAAAATATGATTAAATATTGTGTTTGCTTGTCAGAGATCCTTCGTGATTGTGCCCCCTTCCCCCTGCCCCTTTCCCCCAACCATCCGTTCTTCCAGAATCCTTGATCCCGCCCTATCACAACCTACCGGACTGCCATCCTCATATTCCCAGCCGCTCTCTGTCCCTCTATCATGAAGACCAGTCCACATACCCTCACCGATATAATTGATTCTTTCTGAAAAGAAATGGTGACAAATAAAGGAGATATGACTTACAACAACAGCATAAATTAGATATACTATTACATACAAAACTATTTCTGACATCAATTTATCGCCGTTCTTTTTTTTTTATTTCAAATTTTTAGGTCAAATTTGCCGAAGTTACAGTGACGACATAACATGTGGACCCGACCGGTTTACCTTTATAGATGAGGCGATGAGCCTTGCTTAATTAATGCAAAGTCAATGTGAATATGTGTACTCCACATAAGATGATGTCATAAAGTCGATTGAGAGTTTCTTTAGGTCAACAACTTCCGATTTTCCAAGCTTTGAATTTTGAGTTTTCAGAAAGCTGATACTCCTTTGACGGACACTATCTTTTGTTAGACTTTCCAACAAACGCATCAAAAGTAACATTTACAAAAAAGTGAAAGTGAAATGTCCTTTCAGCAACATTGGTAAATCACTGGTATAGAAGTAAACCAAGTTTGAATTTTTTTGAGGGCAACTCTCCCCCCCCCCCACTCCTCCCTCCCCATCAGTACGCTAATGGTTGTTACTCACCCACTGATACTACTTACCAGTAAGGAATGACTGTTCTCCGTTCGAGTGAATGCTGACGAGATTAGCTGATGTGAAATAAGCCTGGCACTGCGCCTGAGCCTCGGGCTGGGTGACGATCAGGGTTGGGAAATAGTAACAACTATCTCCATACAGGTCCCATCCAGACTCACAAGATCCAACTCCTGTTACAGAATTAGGGAGAAAGTACATGTGATATCATGTCAGTCATTACACTGAATAAATTAGTTGTGGTTCTTTCTTTCTAAAGACATACACTAATGTTAGCTCTTTTACAGCGCACATTTTCGACCACGAAAGGTGCTCGAGGTGTTTCAATATTACCCCAACTCTCGCTGGGCTACCGATTTTGGTGCTTTAATACAGAATTAAAAGGAACTTGTTTTTAACGGTACTTATTTAATACCTGGGTGAAGAGTGACATAAGTAGATTTATGGGTTCGAATAACAACAATGTTGGAAAATGATTTTACCAAAATCTCAGAGAGGTATTAAGTTGTAAACTCATTAACAGTTACACTTATAGTTGTGCAAAAATGATAAGGGGTTAAAACAAATAACGGAAAATATACCTCTATTTTAATATGAACTAAAGCGGAATACAGAGATCACAACTGAAGGTTTCCAAATACATGTATTAGTGAACATAACATCCATGCGTCTTGTGAATGTGGAAATGAAGATAATTATATTGGACATCCCTAAAGCGTCGTTGATACCGAAGAGTATTCATGAAAATACAAAATGAAAGTAGTGGAATTGTGAGGATAATCCTACCTTGGTCCGGTTGAACTGGTGTCACGACACTTCCTGTGTTGAAAAGATAAATACATTCTCGTTTGAATAACCATTGGATAAATAACAATACATTGATGATCATATTGTTTACCCAGGGAAGCATCATCAGCATCAATGCTATTCTTCCTAAAAGCGCTGCAATTATTATTACTCCAGTGATTGCCATGTTTACACCTGTGTTGAGAGTGGCAAATGTGGATTAATGTCTTAACAAATGGGATGTGAGTTCCAGGCTGGGATTCAAACCATAAACCCTGTGAATGAGAATTAAGTGAACGGACCACTGTTACAAGGCACCTCCATAATTTATGGTTCCAATTTGATTAGGGCTAAACTTTATTGAATTGAATTGAATTGAATTGATAATGGTTTAATTGAGAATAAAAGAACTACAATGCATCGCGGCCTAAACGGCATAAACGGCCGAAACGGGCAATGTTTTACAAATGTAAAATACGTAATTAATTGAACTTGAATGAGTAAATTGTCAAAAATAATATTTAACTTTATGTTCTGATTATTAAAAACTCAATTTTAACCTTGTAACCGTTTGCCTAATAAGGGTAAGAATAATACTCTACCATCAAGCAATATATCAAAATAATAGCATTTGTTTAAAGCAAGAACGAGGGCAGTGCGAGTAATAGAGCCAGGCTTAAATTTCAGAATGAGATATCCTTTTCTACCTGGTTTAATTTTGCAGACAAAACCGCCGAGAAGCTGGCAGTTGTTTTGTTACCATTTACCAGCAGCATCATCTATAATAAAGAAAAAAATGTTCAAGATTTGTTTACATGAAATGCATCAGTAGAAATACACTTAGTTTACCGTCATTCCCTTTCGTTACCCAATCCGTGTTTCACTACATATTTTCCCTTATTAGGAAGAAGAAAAAAAGAAGAAACAAATATTCCCTTCTTACAATGTACGGGTATAGATATATTTTCCAATAAGTGTCGAATCTTAAAATAATGTTGTTTTTAGTGCATCCGACTTCCCAGCTCTTTTCCCTTTATTCATAATATCGTTATAGAATTAAATGCTATTAACTTCACATTAACTAAAACTCTTATCTAGATTTGTGTAGAATTGCTCTTAGTAGCCTTACTGGTTGCCATGTATGCACAGTCTGTTTGAGCGTAAGTGTTGGTAGGAAGACCAGGTGCCCAGTTTGTGTAGCTGGAAGTGGTCTCATGTGCCCACGTCCATGTACCATCGGCCACAGAATCTGTAAAAATATTTGTGAAAAAGTGTAAAAATAAAAGCTTTATAAAGGTAACTAATACTCATTGTTTACCCATTCGTACATTTGTTATTACAGCTAACCTTGTCAGGTGCATGGGTTGAAAGGGACCAAATAATGTAAGCAGAAATTTTGTCCCAATATTTAATCACCGAGTACGAATGGAACCCTCTCTCTCATGAGAGTCTAGAGCCTTCACCACTATCCTACAGTGCTCATAAAGGAATTCAGTAATTTGGACTGATAGGGAGGTTGAAAGAGAAAATAAAAGCATTAAAAGCACAACATAGTTTTGTTATATTGGTATATTTACCTGAATATCCAAACCACATATTATCTACATTTTCTGCGTTGATTGTTCCCATGTTACTGGCAATAAAGCTGTTTTCAGGATCGCTGTGAATATGAAATGATCGTAAAATTGAGTATGTTAAATTTTCCTTTCATTTTATGAAGTTATTGCAAATCTTTGTTCCATTCAAGGTTCTTTTTGTTGTAATTATCTAGAGCGTTATCATGCACTGGAAACATTACAATTCAAGTACAACCTATTACTGCCCTTAAGCCGAAGCAAGGTAACATCAAACAATATGCTTACCAGGTATAATTTACTGATTCGAATAAGATCGTTCTTATGGTACAGCTCAATTATGTTACATTTTATATACTAATTGATAAGAAATATTGTTCCTCTTAATCGTAAAATCAAGCAGCATTACCTTTATCGTCATTATAAAAACAACTTAAATGTTTCTAAAAGCAGCTGCAATACAGTTCTCAATGTATAGTCATAACGGCCGAGTAAACAGATAAATATATGATACAGAAAACTTGCTGGTTGGGGTAATCATAATCCAAATATAGCTTGAGGAAATCCACAGGAGTGGATGAAAGCTGGTCGGTAGAATCTGGAAAAAATATTAAGCTGATCGACATGTATACCAACCTTAAAATAGATGCGAGATAACCTCCCTGGGCATCGCAATAATACTTTGCATCAAACCATGTCCTGAGCAGTGAGTTAAATTGGTAACACTGACCACCATGTAGAACCCATCCAGGAGCACATATACCTGGTATCAATGATTAAGAAAAGAAAAAGGAATATTCACATTCTCCGATGTTCATTTCCTACAATCGTCGAATTCATAGCTTCAACCCTGGACTGAGCCAAACAAGGTACCTGAGCCTAACACTCAATTTAAAACCACCCTCAACCCTAACTCTAGCACTTTGTATACCTGTATTTTTAAATGGGCAGACAACTCTGATTTCTACGTGATGGGAGCGCACCAAATCATTTATATGATCTCAATATTACCTTTACATTTTATATTTGAAATCTGTGTTGTCTAAATTTGAACTGAACACTGGAGAAGAAAATATGAAAAAGTATTTCAATAGCACACCTTTATTTCCTAAATGTATTTTCCTACTTGTTCTACTAAACATATTCGATATTTAAAGTCAGGTAATAATCATGCTCAATGTTTGTAGGGGTTTGAAATGGTACGAGAGTTGTATAATGTGGATCCTCAATCTCTGCCCTTTAAAATTCTATATTACATGCATACCATATTTCTCACTGAATCCACTTTGGCATTTCTTTTATTCTATCTACTTCACATTGTGAATTGTAAAAGCTGCACGAGCGAAGAAAATCATTAATAATGAGGAAAGAATCGCTCGATGATTATTTGGTTTATAAAATGCTTACCTTCCGGTCTTTCACAAATGAACCTCTTCTTTTCACTGCAAGTATCGACGCTCCACATGCCATTGTTATCGTATCGTTCGATTTGTGCACAGCCATTGGGGGAAAACCTAACCAAATAGTCGGGATGAAAAGTGTTTATCATAACTTGGTTGATGACAATTTAACACAATTTATTGCTGTATCATATTATTTTTTAAATTCAAGGAGACAATTAGGAAATTAACTGATCAACCCCTTGTTTATTTTACATTGTAGCCGCTTTTTAAAAGCCTGTTTTTCTCCGATATAACCGTTCATCTGCATTAATTTTAATATCGTGAAATTGGAATAATAAATATTATATGCTTCACGGTAACAATGAATACATTGATATTGAAATCCTATTTTCTCCAAGAATAACTGATGTGACTGCAGTATGAATAGCTCTAAAATGTATTTGTTTTGAGGGTCTTTGTACAGCTAGTTTTTACGCTGTTCACCTATTTTTTTTTTTTTTTTTTAGAAGCAATATGTAAATTGAGCCTTAAATAAATGTATATTATCATTAACAGTAATAACTATGCATGCTTTTTCGCACAAAATTGATTACGATGTTTGCAAAGCTAAAACTATGGGAAGCTTAAAATTAATATCCAGTATATAACGTTTAACATGACGTCAGTTTAATACTCACGAATTATTTGGTTCTCCCAAACCAGTATTCCAGTTAGAGTACGTAGTTGTATCGGTTCCATCTTGCCACATATAGTTTCCCTGGCCTTGGTTCTGAACAACAAATTAAAAATCCAAAATTGATCCAAACAAGTTTTTTTTGTTAAAGATCCCGTATAAAAATCATGATAACTAATCAGTTATTGTTAAATATTTGACTACAGTCATGGATTTTGCTTATTTCATGACCGATCGGCATGAGCATTATTTGATCAGTAAATAAAAATAAATTTGCAAACTCCAAACATGGAGGACAATCAAGTTAGGTTTGCGAAAGAAAGTAAGATTATGAATTAGATCGCTCTTTTGAACGTTCTTTAAGACATAAGGTTCAAAACATGATATTGTGACCAAATGTACAAACAAAGAAGAGTTTTTATATCCGACCAAACTGTAGCGTAAATACTATAATATTTTGAAAAACGGTTTATGTTTCCTGTATCTGCTTTTGCTGTTTTTCAAAACATGGAAAATTTGTTTGACGCTATTTAAGCTTTATGAGGATGCAGACAAGTTCACATCTGCTTGAGATAAAGCAGGAACCAGAATGGTCTAGATTCCCTTTCTGGCTAAGACGAGCATGCATGCAATAGACATTTGTTATTGTTACTGTTACCCCATGACAGCAAAATATCTAGAGGAAACAAAAAAGGAAAATGTGCCCATAGTTTTAATATTGTGTCCACTTCAAATTTTAGACTCAAAATGTAATAGAGATCGTTTTGCTATAGTGTTTTTGAGTATTAAAATAAGCACACAATATGTGATTACAATTTATTATTGGCATATTTTTTTTTTTCGCTTTTTCATCGTGCCCCCTGTTTTAAGTAATCATTTCTGATCCATCCCTTCCCCATCTCTTAAAAAAACACACTGAATCCTGAGTCATCCCCTTTCCCCACCAACCGTACACTCACACACAAGACGTACATATCCCACTTACCCTATCGCTGAGACCTGTCCAGTATGGGATGTTCGCCTTGGACGCCTGGATGGAGTTCGCAAAAGACTGCTCAGCGGCATCGTTGATAGATATTACGTAACCATCGAGCAGGGTACAGTAAGTGATAGCTTCATCGATGTTCTTTGTATCAGACACCCATCTATAGCACTTCCCGTTGTACGACTCCCAGCCGTTCGCCGAGTCACATTTAGGAACAACATCTTTACATAGAACACGGTGAATAACAATATTATAAATAGTGGGAGGGGGTTATGTTTCGTCTGGAAAGTTTGTTAAAGGTTTCCAAATTGTCAATGGATAAGGCACTGTATCATTGTATCTCATCTCATCCTATTTTTAATCATAATAATAATTAAAGGTGCAAATCGTACAGTTATTTATAAGTATGTAGCTATTTACTGGTAGCATGGAGTTATTATATACAGCAAGAATTGATTGCATTCTAGGATTCATAATTCAACAAGAATTGCTTTCGAGGAGTTCAGCAATAATTGATTGCATTCTGGAATGTGACAGTGTAAAAATCGACATTAAACGTTAAGTTTGGGGTATCATGAACAATATTTTTGGTTAAATAAAAGGGAACAGGAAGAAACCTGTGTGAATTACGAAACAAAATAAATATAAGTTGTACTCACCAAGTGATCTGGAGCATATAAACCAGTTCAAAGCCAAACATTGCTCATCATTCCATTGTCCATTATTTCGCATTTCTACACAGTCCTCTCCAATTCCATCAATGTTGTTTGGTTCGTTTGGTGCCCAGTTTCTATTTTTGAAATGTATGAGTAAGATAAGCCGTGGTTGTTTAAAAGTGACGAATCGTGCAAAATTAATTAATATTATATCGTAATATTGTTCGATCCTTGTATAGCACATATCACATTATGATAATTACGTCTCCAAGTCCCAAAGGGCTGTGGATATTATTACCAAGTCTTTAGCTCCGGCAAACGTATTCACGCTCAATGCCTTCAGGGAATATATCCACTTGTCTTGCCACAGAAGGTTAGTGATATATGGCATGGAATCGAACCCCGTCTATGATACAAGAGGGCAATCAAAAGCTTTTAATGAAGCACCATGAAGTTGGCATTGATTATTTGAAAATACTCAAAGTGGGACTTCTCCATGAGTAAATGATCTGTGGATATTTGGTGTCATTTGATCCATGTGCTAATTACGAACTGCTCTATAATATATTTGATTATCATGATTGTTTACGTCTGAGACCGACTTTTATATTCACCGTTCAAAAGACATGACCCAGTTTGGAACCTGGGTCCTATCAGATCTAGAATGTGTCACGATTGTAAGAGGTATGTATTACTTACGCCATGGTTGGATCTAAGGCTGTACCATCAACCCATTCAAAGCTATCATCAGATTGAATATCATGTAAACCGATCCAAAAGCTTTCAGAATAAATTACCGTTTGTTGCGTCAACCACGTCTGTAAAACATAAAAGTATGAGAGGTAAAAACAAATATTTATTACAACAAGAGGGAAAACGACGTATGCTCTGTATTTAATGAGACATAAATCATTGTACAATAATTAATGTCGCTTCAATTCCCCGTTTTTCATTTATGTCTTTGGTTAAAAGGGTGAGCTCCTCACTATTATTTGTTAAGAAATGTCACGTTGTATTAAAGATCGTATTTGAGAACAATAATTATCAACGTTCATCATTATACGTAACGGCTTCTTATTCTATGACCTTTATGTGATTTGATTATTGTCATCAGCACTGTTAGACGTAGTTTCTTTCGTCGTTGCCTGTATCGTTACTTCTTTCATTCATAAAAATAGTGAGCCTGGTGAAGAAAGTAATAATATGATAATAATGATAATAATCTTGTTTACCCCGGGAAGCCTCATCAGCCTCAATGCTAATCTTCCTGGGGAACCTGCAATTATCATTACCCCCAGCGATTGCCAGGAAACCTTTTATACATGGGTGGAGAGTGGCCAATGTGGATTAATGCCTTGCCAAATGTATAGTGTCGGACTCAGATTCGAAATCAACCTTTGGATTGAGAGTCAAGTGATTGAAACAATATACCCATACTCCTCAATATTTGGAGATTGATAACACAATACAACAGGGTTTTTTTTTCTCGAAATAAGCTTCTTCAAATATTATTCCAAAACACGATATATCTTTTATACTTTATCTTAGTTTTGCTTACATTCATATCCCTTGATGTTAGGACGGCAAGTTGTGCTTGGTTATTCTGGCAGTAATCCCTGGCCAGTTGGTATGGACGTAGCTGGGACACCAATAAAAAGCAGGTGTCCTGATATTTCATCCAACCAGAACCACAGTCTTGAGATAATGCTGGGAAATGACAACAAATAATGCTCGTATATTCATTTTTTAAAATCATTTTTATTTATAGGAAGATCCTCTTCTCATTCTATATCAAGCGAACGAGCAATAAAATGAACACAATAAACAACAACAATTAAAAACGAACTGGGAAAAATGAAACGCTTTTGTTATAATGAATGATCTATGAATGAAAAACAATATATATTTTTTTTTTTTAATAAGTAAAAACTGAATATTATTAAAATGGAAATGGAGGGATTCAACTAGCGATAAACTTTCTATCAAATTGGTATTTATTAGACGCCTCCATTTCTATTCTTATTTTTGGGAGGATTTATTATTACAATCTCTAAAGATAAGCGATCCCAAAAATCAATGACAATGTCAACCTCCTTGTCCGCCCCCAAGAACTAAGAGACAAAGTTGACCAAGACAACTGTTAAGTATTTCTCCGTTTTGGTTAAATATACTTGTTTACCTTCGGAAAAGATAAGCCAGTTTAATCTTCCTAGGTTCATTTTAAACTAGAAAATCTCTTCTGATTACATTGCGATAACCAATATCAATGTATAGACGAATTCCTTCATTTAGAGTCCCATCCATCATAAAAAATATAAATGGAAATTGTATTTTATGTCGAAATAATTTTGTACATCATGATATATGAAGATAATCCTTTGTAAATCAAAAAAAAGAAAGAAAAGGGAATGCAAATACCACCCACTCCCTCATTACGCTAACGTTTTTAGTATCGTCAACCTTGAGTTGGGAAGTGAATTCGTCAGAATCAGTACCAATATGGCATGTAATTTTGGAGTCATTTTTAATGATATTTGTCAATGATATATTTTTGATAATTATAATCTCATCATAAGGTTCATATTATCTTTTTCTTTCTCAATATCAGTAGCTCACTGTCCTCTTATTTACTGCCGTACAATTATGTACTTAAAATTGACATGATGTAATTATCTCTATATTATTATGAAACTCAAGTGTATGAATACAACATGAAATGCTCCTCAATCACTAGGTGTATATCGGCCACATCATACACGGCTATTGAAGTTAATAGAATACTTTAATTCTTTAATTCATTATGGCTTATACGGACAAATATATACATAAATTACCAATAGTCGAATTGGTATGATTTATTAGAGCCCTTCTCATATGAAAAAGAGGGCTAATCAACAATCAAGTATGAATATAGTTCATATCATTGAGAGAGTTGGCAGTTTGTTAATCTCACAAAAATGCACACATTTGTATATATAATGTATAAGCGTAGAAAGGAGCAGTGCCTGGTTTTCCTAAGGGTATTCATGTCACGAATTTCACTGGCAAGCAAGCAAACAACAACCCAAATATCAGGGTCGTATGATTGGGGGATAATAGGGGCTTTTTCCCTCGAAAAAATGTAAAAAAATAGAGAAATGAGAATGAATACAATTTGTCATATTCCAATGCCAGATCAAGTAATTTGAGATAGATGTGCATTAGAGCTAATTTACATCAAATTTGAACCACGCATTTGCAATCGTCAAGTGGACAAATAAAAATTAAGGAAGTTGGTATATGCCAAGTTATAATCCGGAGTAGCAGTTTCAGATTTGGAACATTATAATGCTGTGTATAACACGGAATTTTAATTGAAGCATTTGGAAGGAATTATTGACATGCTTGTATTTTTCCCATCTATAAAGTATATCTTTAAAAAGATTGCTGTAAACTTACCCAGCCCAGCGATGCTGGCCAGCAGCAGTAACCTTAGTATCATCTTGCTTCAAGAAATGAATACAGCATATGGAGTATAAAACAGCTCAAGTTCAAGCTCAGTCTCTCAGAGAAAACGGTAAAAGATTATACTGTCACTTTTCTTTCTGCCAATCCGATATTTATTTCAAATAATCGGAATCTGCAGATGGAAATAGACGACTAGCGATATGAAGAAGCTAGAGACGAGGATTGAACTGTTTACTGATCTATCCACTGAAGCTCTTCAATGTTCGAGGGGCGTTGTCTCGAAATGTATCTATCACTAATCCATTGTTTGCATTGGTCAAGATTGGCCACATCTCTCTCTCTCTCTCTCTCTCTCTCTATCTCTCTCTCTCTCTATCTTTCTCTCTCTCTATCTCTCTCTCTCCCTCTATCATTTGCCTATCCGTGAAACTAGGATTACTATAACCCAAAATATCATCCCGGACAGCTACCCCCAAGATCAATACCTCCGGACAGCTGTCCCCTTGACAGAACAATCACATTCTATTACGTATTTTCGTCCGGTTATTACCCCATTAAACATTGTTAAAGAAACCCTCCCATTCATCTTTCATTAGGCAACTATCTAGGATCATTATGGGGTGGGGGCAGTTGCCCGGGAAAAATAATGTTAATATTTGTCCGTGCTTATTATCCTTGCTTGAGGGTAGACCTCTTAGGGTAGTTTTTCAAGGGGGAAATATTATATGGTCCGGGGATACAGTTGTCCCAGAATGATGTTCCTCTCTGCTTTTTATTCTCTCTCTCTCTCTCTCT
>BEXV01000001.1:299764-353625 GCA_003118195.1 Hemicentrotus pulcherrimus | reverse complement strand
TCCAAGTATGAAAATCAAATTCCTTTTCTTGCCATTTCAATATATCAGAAACCATAATCTAATACCTTTTACTTTGTGTGATAGACAAAGAGATTGAGGCTCGTTCGGATATGACACGGTAAACTGCCACCAAAAAATGCATGGGAGCTGCGGGCAACAAAGGTCCTACGCATATTAACTGTGCTCTCTGCTATAACAAAGGAAATATTAAGCGTATTATACTTTGCGTCATTAAAAAACTGTTGTAGTTTTGCCGTCTCACATATGAACAAAGCTTTAGGGATACACACATGTCCAGTGTCATTGGAATTTGCCATTATTTTACAAGTTTTTCATTGCACATAGTTTCTTAATTAATATTTTTTTAATGAATTCATCGATTGGAAAAGATTGGACCTTCATGTTAGCCCAAATAATGCAACCTGATTAGCACTTTGCATTGAAATGAAAATGATAGCCAATTTTATATACGGTACATTCTAAATGGTTAATATAATATGTTATCACATTTAAGAAAAAAGTTGGTCTTTAGCAATTGATTTTTGCATTTTCTCATAGTACATCTCTGTATAATTACCATAAAAGCTTCAGTGGAACTGTTCATCAGGTATTTTTGTATGACATTTTATAACAAATTACTATGCGTCTTGGGACATTCATCTTTCAGTTGAAGCTGTGTGAATTTTATTAGTCATTTTTAGAAGGATGAAAAACCTTGGACTATAGTAACGATGTACTCTATATTTTGCAGTGAGTTTGTATTTAGTGTGTTAAAATGCTGATAGTGCACAAATTGTTATATTTTTATGTTTGTAGTGGGAAATAACTTAGAAATGTGTCTTTCTTTTGTCAATAAGAGTTTGTTAGGGGCTGTAATAAAATAATATTAGAGTCCATTGGCCAGTCCTCCTCCCAACAAACTTTGGCACAATTCCATCAGCAATAGATTTGATCCACTGGATTTAAATATGTTTATCCTTTGGAAATATGTATCACTTATATTGCAACTATTCCTGTTGTATTTATTGTTTTACTTCATTAATTTATTGTGAAATAAGTACATTAATTTTGGAATATGTATTTTCAACTTTATGAATTAACAAGTATTAAATCATAGCTGTATACACTGAAAAGGGTGTTTTTCAGCAAGTTCTACGTGGCCTGTGGAGCATACATGTTTATATGCCATAGACACATTTTGTGTGAACATTTTTATGTAAACTAGCAGCTTTAAAAAAAATCCACATTTATACTGTTTCAAATATTGACATGAAAGTAATATTGATTGGATTGAATAGATAACTAGGCAAGATTTGTCTAGTATTAGTTGCATAATAAAGTCTGTTCTTTTTCAGAAATACATGTACACATACTTTATATAGTGAGCATAGAGATGATAGAGAATGTGCAATAAATAAATGTTTACATGAAATAAGAAATGTGATGATCATTATATGTCTGTGAGTCAGAGTGAGAGTGAGAGAGTCAGAGTGAGTCTAAGCTTTGCTCAGGTTTTTAGAGCTAGATGTATCTCTCTCTCTCTCTCTCTCTCCCCCTCATGTTCCTTTTTTCTCACATTTCTTTGCTATCACTGCTCTATCTTTCTTTCTTTTTCTCTATCTCTCTCTCTCTCTCTCCCTCGCCTCTCTATTTCTCTCTCTCTCTCCCTCTCATCTTCTTCTACCCTTACACCTTTTGAGCCGTACCCTTTCATTCTTCTCAATCCTATCCCACTTTGCTGGGTGCCCTATTTTCCAAGCTCTTAATGCCCCTGATTTGTAGAAGCTTGTCTACTATAATTTAAAACATATTTCAAACATTTTCCAAACACTTAAGGAGTCAGAACAGAAAATGTGAAAAGAGCTTTTCACTCTTTTCATATCTCATTAAAGACCACATCCACCTAACATCAAGTGGATTCCAGTCACACATAACTCAAAGAAAAATGTCCAGGAAGTTAGAGATAAATCTAACAAAGAATAAGTGAGTTATGAAGATCTGCAGTTCTAAAGATCCATCCATAAAAGGCAATGGTCTGATGGTAAAAATGTAAGCTTCTCTTTAGACTTGTAAACTCCTAAACCCAATATCTGCACTCTAAATGATGGGTCATATTTATTTCAGAGAGAGGGATCCATAGAAGTTAATTTACAATTACATTTTTCAAGGACAGGATTGGGGAAACATTTTCTTTAAAAGAAAAAAAATAACATGAAATATTCTGTGGAAAAGAAGCTCTCACAGAAAAATACAAGAGTTCAGTTGCACATTTGTCTAGTGATCTTCTAAAACCTTTGAAATTCATAACTTTCTAATCTGTACCTGATTTTTCCATGAACTACCTAACTGTTTTATTTTTAATGTTCACTGAAACCAACTTTAAGTGAGGATGGACTCCCCTTTTCACTTCTTCAGCTGAGTATTAATTGACAACAAAGCAGACATATCTTATTAGGTATGCAACAATACTTTGTCTTTTAATATAACCCAATATCTTTGCACTTGTGAATGACATATCAGTATTATGAAAGTTAAACTCTGAGAGAGACCTACTAAAGCCTCATCATTCATCGTCGTGTGTAGATTTGAAGTACTGACTATTTCAATAATATTTTAAGCCAAAATTGCAAAGAGATGGAAGAAAAAAATAAAAGCAGCACACTAAAATGCATCTTAAGTACTGGCCTCCCTTTTAATTCTAAACTATCCTCACAGATTATTGATTTACCTGTCTTTTATCCTACCAGCTAACAAATTGATTCAAATGTCAAATTTCTAATTTAGAAAATACCTACCGGTATGCAAATACATGAAGTATTCCTTAATGAGCCATTTCTGCAATAAACACTTTTTTGTACAATTCAATAATTACTTATAATCTTTACTATTCGATCTATCAAGTAATAAAATAGATTTGATATCACAGAAAGATACATACAGATAAACATGCAATAATACCAAGATAAATATCCTAAATTTCAACATTAATCACTTTGGAAATCATTTGAAAGCAGTGGTGGACTGGAAGACTTGTGAAAAGTTACGTTCAGAGATTGTAAGAGAAATAATGGATCTTAAACATTGTTAATAAAACCATTTTTAGTGACTTAATAATAATTGTGTTATGCACAAACAACCACAATCTCTTTTAATTGCAGAATAATCAATCAATATGTTAATGAATCCAGTATTAAGGCTGTCCTCTATAAATATATTCACTGAACAATTAATTTTTCGAAAACAGTAACAATTTAATTCAAATATATATTTTTTAAAAGTTTACATCAATTTTTTCACATGGCCATTAAAAAATGGCTTTCTTGTAAATGTACATATCATATGTAATTATCATTTTGCAAAAGCAAAAAGGTATAAATAATTTGAAAAGTATAAACACAATCATTAAAATTGATAAGCAAATGTAAAAGGGAAAAAGGCCATGTTCCCACTTGAAAAATTACAGATTTCTTAAATACAGGCAATACAATGTAAAGAAGTTTCAAATTCTTTTGTAACCCTAATATATGATGAAATAAAGAGATATTTAATGGAGATAATAAGGAGATAGATTTAAGATTTACTTGTGTAAGGCAGCAGATGGTATCATTTCTGTAAATGCCTTTTGCCGATTAGTATTTGTTCATAATCAAATTTAGTTAATAGCATACATAACAGTTCTTTCTTTGCACGAAGGAGGAGAGGCACTGAAAAAATAAAGCAATTGTAAGCAACACAGAATCAAAATAGATTTGATAAGAGCTAAACCAGCAAAAAGTAGAACATATCTACTTTCAGTGCATACAAACATTCCGTAAAAACATGTAAAGGCATACATCTCTCATGCAAATATGCATTTTTACAAAGAGTATGAATAAACATGTAGCATGACTAAAATATATACATGATTGGGATATTAGCATTCCTGAAAAAGGGTATTTGGATGATTGCAAACTACTCTAATATCACCAATTAATGTACCATTACTATAAAATAAAAGTGTATATGACCAATATTTAGTCAATCTCTTTAATATCAAAGTTATAAGATTAAAAAAAGAAGGCTTAGTAGTGATTAATATCAGACTGTTAGAGAAGGCATATTAGAAGATATGAAGCTTGGAAGGCTTTGCTTGGGAAAAATTACAGTCCTCTTTTTACCAATAATACAATCCTTTTTATTCTCTGACACTACATAGAGAAACAAAGTGGGTGCCACAAAACTTGTGAAGAAGGACAAATACTGGGTTTCATCTTCATGTTGACAGAGGAAGAAATTCAAATAATTATTATAACCAAGAACTTATAATAGATTTCTGTTTGACCATTGATATCAATTGTAGAATTGTAGACTGATAAAAATTTACTCATAACCATTTTGGGTAGTTATTGTTAACTGAAGTCTATACAATACTGAAGGTTTCTGGTAAAATGTATACTCTTGCAAAAGTAAACTGGTAAATACACTCCAATATTGCAATGTATTATTGAGGATATATTGGTGCACAAACATTGAATCATCATCAATACAAAAGTAGATTCATTTCATTCTTTGTACCTTGCTTTAATATCTCAACAATTGATCGATATACATATAATTTCTTTTATACATACAGGTCAAATATTGCCTGCATTTGATGGAAGTCTATTCATTTATATACTTCCATTTTACTATGAATCCAAACTAAAGAGATATAAACTGTCCATGTGTTTATGCATGGACAAATTGAGACAATGTGGATTTTGCTCTAATTCTAGTTTTGAAAAAAGGAAAAGTGATGAACATAACAACATATTTCTTTACCAGTAATTCAACTTGAAAATTTAATAACAATTGGATATCCCTAAAACAAAAGGTTTAAAAATATATCATCACAAATACATTTGATTCCATGAAATCATTGCTAAAACTTTGAAACAAGACAGATGCAGAGCAAAATATAAACATACATGTATCTTAACAATTGATCTATATACATATAATTTCTTTTATACATACAGAATAATATATCCCGTTTTTTTCTTCCCTCTCACACAAAAGTAGACTATACAAGAAAAAGTTAATTTTACTGTTAATACTTTAAAAATCGATAACAACTGTCATATCAGATGCAAAATCCGTTTATTGCACTATACACCTCAAAATATATACTTCACTGATTTCTAGAAATGTATCTCAATGTGACTCTATGAAATAACCGATTACAAGGTAATATTACATTCATCACCTTCCCTATCAAAATAAGATACAATGTGGCAGTACTAATAAAGAATTCTTGTTCTGAAAAGTATATACATATATATCCTGATATCATCTCCTTAGAGCAAGGGCGTTAACTTTGAACAGAAAGTTAATGTCCTTCTTCTTTTGAGCATANAACTGAAAGCAGTTTTATGAGCTGAGTTCTAGTTGACCATGGCTCTCAGTGGCTGAGTTACCATCACAGTCATTAGTATCCTCCTCTTCATCTTCTCCATCGTACTCAATACTACCATGAGCTAGCTCATCACCGAACACCTCCTTCCATGTGCGTCTCTCCACCTCTGGAGTGGCAATGATGTGGTTGTAAGAGAAGGTATCATCTTCAATGAACCCACTGTATGATTGGGTCCTGCGCTTAAAGTACCATTCGGTCAGGTAATCCTGAGGGCTGATGGCTGGACCAAGGTTGATACCGATGCTACCGGGCGTGGTCGCGGTGCTCTCGTCCCCATGGTGTGATGAGGATGTGGGCGGAGGATGCGGCTGCTCCTGGTGTTGTTGGCGTAGGTTTCTACGGTGCTGCTGTCTCCCGCCTGTTTCTCCTTCCTTCCGACCTTCTTCATCGGAGGATGAGAAGTTGAAGTGCCCTGCCTTGATGAGGAGGCGTTTGCGTTGCCGACGGCGATGCCAGTTGGGTGGGTTGTGAGGAGATAAGAGGAAATCTGCTGTGATGGAGTATTCAGAATCATAGCCTTCTTCCAGAGAGAACCAGTCTTCATCATCAACGGGAGGAGGACCGGCTATCCACCCTTCATAATGATATTAAACAACAGAATCACATTAGGACACATGTAATGAAATCGCATAGAACCAAGGCACATGAGACAAAGTAAAGTCATCCCCATGATATTCCAACTGATTTCTTTCATTATGTATTTTGAACTGAATGATGCTCATGCAATTCTCTACATGCTCCCATCACAAAATATTTGAATTTATAGAAAAGTATAAAAGCTGACTGAATTTGGAGACAGTAAACTGTGGTGCCATATTTATCATATTATGGCTTAACATTGTTCAATCATAAACAACTTACAGTACCAACATTTTCTATTTCCTAATGGACTTATTTATAAAGGATAGTATAGTATGCCAGTTTTTAAGAGAAATACATATATATATGGTACATATGCCCTAATCATGAATGGTTCCACTAGTAAAGACAATATTCAGAAATGCACTGATACTTTCTTTTTCATTTTATACGAGTTGAAAAACACTTTTCAACAAATTTCATTCTATATCAATGGTTGTCACTCCAAACAATTGCATAATACAGTGTAACTAATAACATGTTAAAACACCTTTAATGATCTTGGTGCTTTGAATCTTAAATGCATAAATTGTCTTGGAGCATCCATTCATGAAAAGGTTTTTTTAAATTAAATGTTAAAACTGAAAACCATCATTCCTAGTGCTGCAAATGCACCATAATCATGCTGGAAATTAAAGTAAGATGCAAATTAGTCATGAATCTTTTAATAAGGTAAGAATAATTGCCAGAGCGTTTAATTTTGTCTGATTAATAGTGATGAAACACATCTGTACAGACTGTGCATTTTGTTAAATTACATCTGGCTCACCATCTAGTAAAATACAGGTTAAATACTTATTTGAATATATATGAATTAATATATTTGAATATATTTATGTAAAATGGGAAAACAAAATTCAAAAGAGAGAGAGAAAGAAAAAGAAAGAGAAAAAGAAAGAAAGAAAGACAAGGAGAGAGAGAGAGAGAAAAAAAAGAAGAAAGATTTACAGACCAAAGAAATTTTCCCGGTAAAAAAAGTTTTGCTTCTCAGAAATAACATTCTTTGTCTCTCCAGACCATGTGTCTCGGAAGTATTGAGTTTACAAAATATTTACCCATTACCAATAGATCAACTTACAATACATTAAATGAGATCAACAAAAGAATCAGACTGAAAGGGAACATAAAAAGAAGTGGGGAAAATATTCAAAAGAACAAAAATAATTTTTGAGCCTAGAAAGATATCATATATAAAGTCTCTCTTGTTTACTACATTGGCTTATTATTCTTGAAGTAAATTTAGCAGGCAAATTATCAATTTGGTATTCAAGAGCTCATTAAAGTCTTAATTAAAGCTTAAGCTTTTTTGGCAACCAGTTTCAGCATGACACCCAAGCGTGTACACATGTAAGTACTTGTATGTTTATCCAGAGATAAGAGAAAAGGTAATTTAAATGGAATTCAAAATTCTGGAAGTTCCATTAGCAATCAATTGGCAGCTGCTTTTAAATGTGAAGAAAAGGATAAAGGCAGTTCATTGTTCCATCAACTAAAGTAAAACAAAAAAATAACTTTACAAGTTCACAGAATACAGCTAATGTTGAATAAAAATTGTTTTGTAGATGCAGAAACTTGACCTGACTGCCAATCCTGCCATATACTTTACTTCATAATAAACCTTACTGAATACTAACCATCAAACTTTGCAGAGTTTGTAAATTTCATGCAAATCTCCATTATTATGCATTCTATTTCTATACTAATTTATTTTCCTACATACAGAGTAGACAGCCTCACATGATGCTCTTGAAGGCTAATGCATAGGATCTTCAAATCACCAGATATACACTCAGTCAAGACATTGTATTCGCAATGTTTTATTGACAAAATAAAACCATTACCAAACTGCAACATTGTTAGACAGGTATGTTTGCCACACAATAATTGGGATGCACAAACAGTATTATAATCAATGTTGCAAGTTCTCATATTAAATAATGTAGATATCAAACTGCAGAATTACTATTCAAACTTTAAATTGCACTCATGTAATTTGTCTCCAAAACACCAGAAATTGGGATGCATAAACACTAAACTACTGCTTTTCCTCACATACAATAAACACTAATATTGCAAAATTACATATTTCATCTTCAAATTACATTCAGATATATATATATAAATATTTGTTTCCAACACACCAGATCTGGGATGCAAAAACAGTTTAATGTAGAGTTAATAACCATCACATTACCTGATTTTAACCATAGTTTTACTAGTCTAGCTGTTTCACCAAAGAACAAAAACAAAAAGTAAACATCAGATATGTACCGGTATAAAACATAATAGTGTTTGAGGTGAAAGTTTTGTAATACTGATGAGCAATAAAATGTACCTTTTTATTACACAGCATTCTTAATTTGATTTCCTACATTTAAAATGGCAACTTCCATTTTCAAACTATTTATAAACAGACACTTTTTCTATAATTTGTACAATTATATCTTATATAAATTATCCAAAGCTGCATCTAGATATCAAAGACTACTCCCTTCCAAGAGGTTTCATCCACTTTATTACAACACTATTTGAATCTGAGCCAAATGATGTAAAGTGATATCATTTTCATCAGAAAGTTAGTGACAACTAAGAGATCATATTTCAGAGAAACAAAAGGCCTGTATTACCTTCTTTCTTGTCATGCTTTTTGGTTGAATTGCAATTTTACATAAATATATGATAAGGATATAAATGCAGTAATTATGCACTGTTATCAAACAATAAATTGGCTTAGAAAACCTAAAGTCTTTGTCACCAACTATTTTCACCTTGCATATGATAGTGTGAATTCAACAAATACAATTTGTTTTTGTTATCAAATGACCATAATCTCAAAATGCACAATCTGCTCAAATCTTTCAAATAAAATCATGCTATGGAGAATAACTACAATGTATAGTCTGAAACTGAAGAAAAAATGATTTGGGTAAATAATCATGAGTCACAATTAAAATTATTCTAATAAATCCATGATTTTATAAGCTGATGTTGGTTAGATCAAAAACATGCTTTCACAGCGCAATATTATTCATCATTAAATTTTCAAATAAAAACTAGCATTTAAACAAGATTTGAAAAGGTTTTTTTTCCATTTTTTAGATGAGCACTACCTTTAAGCATTTCATTAAAGTTGAATTTAAAAGAAATAAACATATATAATTTAAGAGTGCAGTTAGTAAAAAATAATATTCATTTCAATAAATGGCCTTGACATTAAAAAAGTACATCAATGCATGTATCAATTTGAACCCCCCCCTCCCCCCAACCCAACCCAGGAAAAAAAAACCCTGTAATACAGTCATGCATGACTTTGGCTGATATCGACTATATATTACAAGTGTTGCAATATCATTGGTCAATGAATATCACATAAACATTTTATTTAACTTTTAGATAGAAAATAGAAAATAAATTAGATATCCTTTCAAGTTAAAGGAAAAATCACAGCCATTGACAAAGTAAGATGGAACAGTACAACAAATCAGATAACCAGAACATGTATAGTTTAATAATTCATTAGAAATTAATCCTGAACACATTTCCATTATTATCACTGTTAAAGATAATTTGAACATGCACCTGAAAAAACAATATCTTACACCAGTATTTCCTGTTTTATGATAAAATGAATGCATTACCAGATGTGTTAGTATAATACTTAGTAATAATTGTTTAAATAAATGTCATCATGCACTAGAGTAAGTGGTCAAATATCACTATGGATGACTGAGCACCATCTTTACTTCATGCATGTTCATATGCTAGAGCCTTACACAATAAGGTAAGAGTAGTTCGTAGCACATAGGCCAAGTTTCGTGAAGGCCACAAGGGCCCATGCAGGGATGCAAGATGGGGCGTGGAGGGATGAAGGGACCAGAGACGTAGCAAGAGCTTGCTCATAGGGAAGAAGAGGGAGGGGGCTAGGGGATTAAGGACAAGGGAGGTAGGAAAAAGGAGGTACTGACCCCAGATTGTACCGCCACCCTAAACGTAGATACACACACGATGAATGGTAAAAAGAAAGCATATGGAACAATCATTTTTTAGAAAAGAATGCACAGTGACAGAAAGATACTGCCAGAAGAGATTACAGAGCAAACAGAGATATTACAGCTGCACTTGTTATCTTATGTATCTTAAAAGGTGAACAATTTCCAACAGACAAAAAAGAAATTTTCAAATAAGGATGGTCTGCACAAAGTGCACTCTGGGGAAACTAATGAAGATATTAATTAACCAAAGGGAAAAAAAGAAAACATATGGCTACAGAGTCACATATGTGTCACTGCTAAAGCTTGGCACATCTATTGATAGAGACGATACTGACATTCATCTTCATGTAAAATTATTCCTTTGCAAAAAGTAGAACTACGCAACCATCAAGCATTGTGATAAATTAACTGTACAGCTTTTTGTGAAACCAAGTACATTAAAAAAATTGATATATCAAATCAAAATACCACATACACCAGCTTCATCAAAAAGACAAACAGGAATATCTTACCGCAGAAATAATATATTTCCACTTAACCGGCTAGTAACTAAATGTACTACAAAATAATTGCTTCAATTGCTATGAAAATGCTTGGGCAATACTATTACATCTATTACATAATTGATAAAGACATCAACACTGCTTTGAGATTGAGAAAGAAGGAAGATGGAGACAGCATGCATTATAAGAGGTATATTACCTTATTCTTGTTTTGGTCAAATCTGGAATGGCAAGGCAATGGAAAACAAGCAAGCAAGGAAAGAAACAACAGTTTTTGTTAGTAAGATCATTTGATTACAGGCTTTATTGATATTCACACCATAACCTTATAAATGGACAAAGTGCTCTATGCTTCATTCATATTGAAATAAGATGCTTTTATAAGGTTTGACAGACATTTCCAATAAATGTAATAAAAGTCTCTTTATAGAGCAGCATTTGCTGAGATTCTTTTGCTGTTTTTGTTTGTTGTATTTTTTATTTTTTTTAATTGATCAGTTTCACATCAAAAAAGAATTTCAAATATGTTTCGATCCTTAAAGATGTTGTTCAGCACATTTCTAAGTTATTATGATAGATTACAATGAGGTGTTATGACACAATGGCATATATTTAATTCTATAAAAACACCACACACAATCAATTACTTATGCTTTCACTTTCACTAAATACAAAGTTGGGTAATACATGTAAAAGTAACGAGATAGAGGTGAACATGCATGAAAACTTTAAGACTAATTAAAGTCAAGAACAATAATTAAGGACAGGTTGGGGTTGTTAAACATGATTAAGTCTTATCTAAAACGATTACATGTTTAAAAAAAAAAATCTTCAATGAGATTGTAACTTCAAAGAAATGCAGTTTGGGAGTAAAAAAAAATACATTAATTTGTCAAACAGGAACAGTTCATTATGAAACACTGTTTTGTTATCTAAATGGGAGTCAGGAAAAGTTGGTGTTAAGATGTATTTCTTACAGAGAAAGTTATTCAAAGAAGATGTCCTCTCTGTGTATTAAGAGCAGACGAATAAAAACAATTTGATATTACATGTATATTATGGATAAAGGTTTGTGCCTGCAATATAAACATGTACATACACAAGAAGATGTATCATTATATAAGAGATACAGAAAGGGAGAGAGAGAGAGAGAGCTAATTTCATGAAATAGGGCAAAGAAATTTTAGGTAAGGCTAGTTGTGAAGCTTCAATTTATTTATTTTCATTATTTGTATAAATTATGAGGATGGATTAAAGCAGAATGTCTATGAAATTGATGCGGAATCATCATAATCATTTGCAATGCTGTTGTGGCATGAAATTCCAGAGTACCATCAACATCAACACTGTTGCTATGCTCTGCCGATAATTGCTCTGGGCTTTATTTCATCAAAGAAATGAGGTCATGTTTAGGGTTGCAATTGGATTTAAAGTTAGGCTTGTGTGCATAATGTACATGGAGCAATTGTTGATTGAGCCTGTGTCTTAGAACCTCAACACCATCAAGGCCACCCATTATCACCATCACATTCATCATTCTATCATCACAACTACATGTACCATCATCATAAACATCACCGTCACAATCCCCATAACCATCACCATTCAAACCATTATTTTATTTCTGGAACTTAATCTTTCCAAGTCCCTATTATCCACCTCCATTCCAGAATTAAATATCTAAATCTATTTCCCTCACGTTATAATAAATATACTGACCTCTTGACCTCCTCGGGTATGTACACATACTCCATGGAAACCAACGACTTCAGCTCGACAAGTGATTTGACAAATTTGAGCTTGTTGCTGAACTTGGCACTGTGCAAATGCAAACAAAACACAAAAGACAGATTGAATCAACAGAATCTAGCTTGTATGTTCCTTTTATGTCTATTTGGCCTTAAGAAAAGCCACTACAGATGGAATTGTGAAATTGAATCTTCTACAAATCAATTCAGGCTTGACTATATGTGGTGAAAAATAAATAAAGTAACAAGTACAGAATAGGGTATTGATTTACAAAATCCATCTGGAGCCTCATAACAATCACAACCTTTATTCCTGTATTGCTCAGATGAAGATTAGTAAAAAATAAAAAAAAAAAAACAAAACAAACAAAAAAAAACAACATCATTAAAAGTAACTTGTTTATGTTGTTGTAATTATGACATTAAAGATTACTATACCTGATGAAAGGCTTGGTGAGTTTGACTATAGCCTTGAGCCATGTGGTGGGGTGTACAAGGTACAGTCCTTTTAGACTCTTCCTCAACCTGTTCACAAAATACAAGATATTGCATCATCAACAATTGATAAAATATAAGGATAGTACATGCAAATTGAAATTTTACAGAAAATATGTTATGATCTGGTTTTATATCAAGTTGAGATGAAAAGAACAACATTTTGTGACTTTCTCACATGGAAGAGATATTTTAATTAGTACAGGTATTGGTTGTTTATAGAGCAGAAAAACAAATGACGAACAATAACAAAAATTAATAGACATGGAAAAATCAGCATGTCTATTAAATAGCAAGAAGGGTGAGGCTCTCTCTGAAAACTGGCATATCTTTTATCTACATTTGCCTGACGATACAGATGTCAAGTTTTTTATTGATTCTTTCATTCTGATCTTCAAGACATGACTTACTTTCTATCAATCATCTGGTAGCACTTCCTCATCCATCCTAGTGAAGGTATCTTATCACTGGATGCAGAGCCATGGAAGTAGATGATGATGTACTCCTGGGCCACTAGGAGCTCCAATGTGCTCACCACATAGAGGAAGAGGTTGTTCATCAGGTAGGTATAATCTTTCCGTGACTTCTCTGGTAGGTAGCAGGATGCAAACACAATGATGGCATTCAGACCTTCACCATAGTAACCTGAAATTGAGAGAACAGGTACAATTTTAAGATGGAATGCTTAGTAAATGATTAGTTTCCTTTCTTTTTCTTTTTCTTTGCTTTTTGAGACATTCTATATTTTTTGGTAGATGTATATATAATTTTTAAATAAGTAAATATTTTTGTGCGTTAATCCTTGAAGTATGCGTACTTTTTTTAAATCCGGGTATAATGATATCACAATTTATCTGTGTTTCTGCACATGATTGATAAAACTAAACCCATATCTCTTAATGCTGGTTAAGAGACAATTACACTGAATTGAATATCCCTGACTAAATGCAATTGTCTATAATTCAATTAATGATGAGGATGAAGACGATAATGATGATGCTGATGTTGGTGATGCTGATGATAATGAGGATAATTATCATGTTCATGAAGATTACGATGATGATCTATTCTTCACAGCATTCCTGTTGACACCCAATAATAGAGTTTCATCTAATTCCCACTTTGTAGTTAAGGTTAAACTCTGTACAGAGGAAAAAACACTGCTCCCCCAAATGAGAGAATTTATGAGCAGAGCAAGTTAAACTTACCTCCATGAGATAAGACTTTCTTGTATGGATTGATTGCCTTCATATCAATGGTATAGTCCTTGCCTCCGAGGTTGACCTTTCTCCATCTCCATCTATCTTCATGCTCTTCCCTGGCACTGTACTCCTCTATGGGTTCTGCCTTGCTCATTGGTGTGTCGTCTACATCAACAGAAGAATCATTCAGTTACTTCATTCATCACTCTATGCTTGCATGTAGAGTAAAGCTGCATTTATAACTGATTAGTTTGATTTTCATACAATACAACATACGTAATTTAAATACAATACAGTTGGGAAGTGCTACATTTACACGTAAGGACAAACATGTGTCAGATGAAAAGGAAATTTATGTGTAAAATTACTTGAAAACCTACTGTAGAAAAACTATTCATTTCTTAAGAAAATAACATATGCAGACTTTAGCTATGCAAACTTGAAAGTTAGATGCAAAGGCCTCTAACTGGAAATAATAGTTATTCCAGAAAATAAAGCACACATTAAAATCATTGTCAATCTTCACTGGTCTATTTGAAATTATCTAGTATAAGCATGAATTAGCTGACCCTGCTCCTCTGAAAATATCCCCAATGTAGATCCCATTTACTAGTGTATTCACTGAAAGAATGGAACCATGTGTGTGTAGCTACCTTCCCATGACATCTCTGTACTGGTAGGGGTAAGGACAGCGGGTGTGGTGCCATCATCTGTGTGCTGTGATGTGATGGTATCATCTAGGTTGAGAGAGAGTTCAGCTCGTATCTTCCTCTTCTCCTTGGGCCGAGCTCCTGAGGGATCACCATGTTGGGATGCTGGCAAGGAAAGAGATCAAAACAAAGATGACCTTTCAACACTTCAAGAGATGAGTGCTGATTCTGAAATGTAAAGCTAAGTGTGCTCCTGAAAGCTTTCAGCTTTAGATGATGTCAATGAAAAAGACAACATCATGCCCTTTGACAAGTATAAACCATTACAAGATGTTTTTAGGGAAAATTTACCTGTACCATAATTAGCACAGTTAAGTTTTTTAAGGCAATGTCAATCAAACAGCAATATGTAAGACCTTTCATTGCAAAAAGACACTATTGCATACAAATTGAGATAATGCATTTTGTGATGAAACCATTTTACTTGGTCTACTCAAATTTCATTTCTCGTTCTTCAAATCTTCTACTAATTATTGAAAAGTACTACCGGTACTACAGAACTCACTACAATATTAACAGACTACATATTAGGGAAATTTACAAACTTGTAGGTCCTCTAGTTTTTAGAATACAACTTGACTTTTGCAATGCCATGCGGTTACAGAGATTAAATATACATGATGATGTTGCCTTTCAACCTGACTTCTTACATTGACTGTGTGGTTTCTCTGCCTCTGCTTCATCTTCATCACTGATGTTCTCCAGATCAATGCTGCCCTCACTAAACACAGAGTTGACGCTCTGTATACTCAGTCTGTTCAACAGAGTTTTGGGTCTGGTAAGCTTCTTCTCACGCAAGACAACACCATCAGATGTGACAGTGTGTTCAGCTCCATCAGCAGCTTTACGCTCATCCTGGACAAAAGATTTCATTATAAAGAATCATAAACCACTGAATAACTAAACATAAATTTCATGTTTTATTCATGAAGTTACTGATCACAACTTGACTTTTAAGTAATGTGAATGTGTCACAGACTACAGATCAGCTGGTCTAGATTTGAATTCCTACAACAGCATTCATGTCCAAAGGCAAGACATTTATTATTACAAGATGTAGCGCAATGAAAATAAAAATATCAAAAAGATGTCAAATATCATGAGTGAAGATGGAAATACCACATACCTCAGGCACAGGTCTCCTATAGAAGGAGTCCGACTCCTCTGATTTCTTGGCTCCTTCCTTGTTTCCTTGTAAGGAATGTCTAGCGTATTCATCATCCTGCCATTCATCATCCGCAGACACGCCCTGCATCCTCTTCATGGAATCCTCCGAGTCCATAGACATCTGACGCATGCCTGGATCCTCTAGCTGCATGTTCCTTCTCTCTGCCTCCTGGAAGGTGGAACAGAAGGTAAGGAGATGCAGAGGAAGAACTTGGTCATTGTTTGGATACAACTAGGTGTGGTATTGATGCAAGTTATGTGTAATTTTCAAAGTATTACTGGTATGGGCTTTATTCCCAGTGTTTAACATCATAAGCTTGATCCATAATGATAATCACAGATCAATCATCTATTGCTTGGAGAAAAGTGACTCAACCAACAGACTATTCTGGTTCATGGCCGAGTCGCAATGAACTGGAACTAAATACCCAAGATCATATTGTATCTCCCATCAAGCTTCTCTTCATTCAAAACTATTGTCTATCCAAAACTATTGGATCATCATTTCGGACTTCCATCCAAGGTATGTTTCAACCAGGTATGTTTGGTACACAAGATGCATGTTCCATCTCACCCCTATTAACTACATGTACCATCACTTACCTCTTGCTTAGCTCTGATGGCATTAAGTATGGCCTCTTTCTCATCCCACTCCTCGTCAAGATTCTTGGTAACGCTCTCATCCACCGAGATGCTCTTCTTGTCAAACGGAGACATTGGTAGGAGACGACTTCCCGTATCTAATGCTTGAGCCTGATGCACCAACAAAAAGTAGATGGAAATTCAGTTATTAAAAGAAAATACAAAACAGGCAGTACCATTGGTCAATATGATGTATTGACATAATCTATAACTAAAATTGGTAGTTTATATAAACTTGATTACCAAAGATTGATTTGCAGCTTTATTTACAGAACCACATATTAAATAAATAATTCAAAATTTTATATATGGTCATTCACATTGTAGTTTAAGAAACACTGCATATATTTCTTATATTTTTTGAAGGAAATAAATTCTAATTTCATTCCTGCATGCATGTCATTAAGATTACTTTTTAAAGCATGCATGTTACTGTACAATCATCCAAAGAACAAGCATACTTACATCTACATTTAATTACAAAAGAAAGTCTGTTTTCCCCCGAAAATAAACAAGATTAGGATAATAGTTTGCTTACCGAGAGCCCACAAAATTGAACTAACACTATTCTTTTAAAGGGAGAGAGAGGAAAGATGCAGTGTAAACAGAAATAGAAAGAGGCATCAAGACTATGGTTACATTTGAAAGTGTTGTAGCATTGTGATACCTGTATGAGTGACATGAAGTACATAAAGGATTGATGGCGTGGTTTGAGTGATTCGACAATGACTTTTTATTTGATGTGAGAATCAGAATCCTTCCGTATTTGTATCTGTACGATCTATTCATGAGCTGCATAATGTAACAGTACGATTACAGAGCTTTCATGATGGTTTGATCTTTTGATGTGGAAGAGATGGAAATCGCAAAATGTAAATTCACAACCTGCGAAATGGAATTGCATATTTTGCAAGTGCTAATGGTACGTGTCCACTAATGTGTGTGATCAATGATACAAAAACTGACAAACACTGTATGGCTATAAATGAAAGCATGATTCATGTCAATTCAATGTAGAACTTACATGCATCAGAACACATTAATCACTATGTCACCCAAGAGAAGACACAGACACAGCATGCAGAGTTTCATTGCATTATTTATTCTTTGACAAACAAACACCATGGGACACACAGAAGGTGAAAGGGAATAGATTGGATTTATTCTAGATGAGAGGTTTGCAGAATAGGGAAACTTAAAGAATGGCTACAATTTGAAAATGAAGGCAACTACAAAAGGCTGTACTCATGCACCCAATATCATTTTTGGATAAAAATACAAACTCACAGCAATCAACCAATCGTGCTTAGGAAAGAAAATCATGCTAGAAGGCAATTACAGGTGACAAGATGGTACAATTATTTCTTTTTGGGGTACTTTTTCATAAAAATATATACCTGCAAACTGGTATCAATATTCTCACTACTTTTTAGCAGAAATGAGCAAACTACACTGCAAGGTGAAACTAGTGAAAGGAAAACGCACACTTTTATGTTTGCACACAGAAAGGATTGAGAGTGTTGACGGGTTACCTCTTGGTCGGACAGACTGTCCGGAGTGCTTGCAACACTCTCAAAGTCTGGTGTAAAGAGACTGGCAGGTGTGTCCCCAGAGAGGATAGATCCAGGAGACATTCCTGCAGGTGTAGAGTTGGCTAGACGACTCTTCTTGGAAGGGGAGATGAGGAGTCCTTGACCTGAAGCAGTGAGGAGGGGTAGCTCTGTAGGACGTGTGATTCTACTCCCTTCACCATCATCATCAGAATCAGCAGAAAGGTTTCCTGAAACAAGAGATTCCTCAACGCTCACGGTCGTCTTGTAGTCTTGAGAAGATTGAGCTGAAGTAGCTGCAGCATCCTTTTTCTGATACGGAATACTAAAATTATCAAAATTATCATATTCTTCAAATACTTCATCATCTCCGTCACGTGGTACTGTTTCCTCTTGAACCATATTTTCTTCTTCCTCTACTGTATTGCTTGGCTCTTCAAATGCAATTTCATGGCCTGACTCAACATAATCTTTAGTTGCCCTCGTGATGACATCATTCACAAAGTCCCTTGCTACTTCCTCAATATTCAAAGTTTCATCTTCTAAACCATGAACATGTCCTTCTTCTTCAAAATATTGGGAAGGCAACATTTCTACTTCACCTTGCTGAAGTGGCACAATGACCTCTTCTGAAGGAACTCTTTCTTCTGTCATTTCTTGGGTATGTTCACTGATGAGTGGCTCAATGTGTGGGAGGAATTCAGAGCCCATTTCTTCTTCAATAACAGGAGTGTCATGCGCTGGAGACACATGTATATCAACTTCTGGAGTAACATCAGTTGACAGCATGTTAATGTCACTCTCAAGTTTCTGGGACTCTTCCAATAGATCAGAGTATGTGTCATCAAAGTCATCCTCATCATTACTCAAATGGTAGAAGTTGGTTGGATTGGTTTGGACTTCAGATGGTGAGACAGGTGCAATCAGCTCCTCAACCGCTGCAGTAGCTCCAATTTGTTCAATTTCTTCACCTACATCTCCACTCTCATCTGAACATATTTCAGAATCAGAGCTATCTTCTGTCACAAGAACAGGAGTTACTCGTACTTGTGGAACTGTCTGTGCTACTGTTGAAAGTTTTTCATCAAATCCATTCTCCTCTCTATTGTGTGCAACTTTTTCTTCGTCATGGCTGTCTGCCTCTTCTCCATCATCACTTGATGCATACTGTTCAGATTCCATTACAAATGCCATAGCCGTTTCTGTGACTGGCATACTTTCAACGACTGGTAAAACTTCTTGGACAACATTATCTTGTTCCATTATCTCTACAGCACTTAAGTCTGGAACTTCATCTGTATCTTCAAGATCCTCTCCCGATTCCATGATGAAAGGCATGGCAGTTTCTTTTGGCTCTGTATATCTACAAACAAGGACTTCTGGAGCAATGTCATCTGGGTTGTTTACCTCTATACCTCCTTCACTGTAAGACTCTTGTTCTTGAACATGTTCCTCTGTAACCTTTGGCTGAGCCCCTTCATTATCATGAGACACAACATGGCCAATATATTCTTCTGCAGCTTGTTCAAAGATGGCAGATGCTGTAGCTTCTGGAATCACAGTAGAACCAATGTTTTCATCCTTTGACATTGCATGCTGATTTGAAGAAATTGTATATGAAACAGCAGCATCCATGACAATTTGGTCAACATATTCTTTTGCCATTGAGCGAACAGCCTCTTCATCAGGATCAGTTTCTGTATTTCCCCAGTCAAGTGTGGAAGTGGTGTCTATGGCTTTATGTGCTTCTCCTTCTCTCTCCTCACTGAAACTGATGTCATCGGAGGGCAGCTCTCCGTCTAGATCCGTCTTATTGCTATCTGCATCTGATACATCTTCACCAAAGGAATTTTCAAAGTACTTATCCTGCAGGAAAACTTCTTTTGAGTTCTCCACATCTCCTGTTTCAACACCATCTTGAATCCATTCCTTGGTGCTTGAAGACTCAACTTGAGTACTTGAGATGGCAACAACTGCTTCAGGAATTTCATTGGCATTTGGAGGTACCATCTGTGTTTCTTCAATGACTGCATTGATACTGGAATCTGCTGCAGTTCCAACATCCTTGTCATCGTCAGATGTCTCAATCTGAATGTTCTCTACAGGTTCTCCCCATTTTTCATAGGCTTCTTTTTGTCTGTTTTCCTCTTCTGTAAGTCCTTCACCAAACTCAGAAGATATACTCTGTGTATTAAACCAGCTTTCAACAACATGATCAGAATCCTTTCCCTCTGTTACTTGATGACTTCTTGATCCAGCACCACCCTCATTCTCTTCATCAGCTTCATCTATGTCTGAAATCATGAATCTTTCATATGGTTCTACCACGAGGTAGGACTGACTGCTTGAACCATCTGATTTAGTCTCTTGCTCACTTATTGAAACATCTGTTATACTGGCATCTGTTGCTGTAAGATCTTGGGTCCCAACTGTCTCAGATTCAATGTCATCAGCCGGAGTGCTATCCTCAGCATCACTTTCAGGCTGTGGGATATCATCATTCATAGAAACTGTAATGTCATACGAGCTACTGTTATCCATTACTCCATCTCCGAGGTCCTGTGATGTGTCTTGTCGACTACCATCATCTGTCATTTGGTTGCTGTCATAGATGGCACCTGCTGATATTGAAGGAGAACTCTCAGTCACATTTGCCTCCTGGCTGCTGATGGTAATTTCTTCTTGACTTTGAGCGTCTGGACCAATGTCAGCATTCTCATCTTTAGTATCCAATTCACTACTTTCATCGATAACATTATTTCCAGCTCTGATCTCACGTAGCTTAAAGTCTTCTTCTGTTTCTTCTTTTTGAATTTCAGACACTTCTGCAATTTCATTTTCATCTTCACTGGGTACATACTCAGTGGTGGTCGAATCCTCAGCTAACATTCTGACAAGTACTTTGTCTACCAGAGCTGATCTTGGAATCTTTTCTTCATGGCTGAACTCTTCCTCATAAGCAGATTGCTGACTGTCAGGATCATCCTCCACATGATATAGGTCTCCCTCTGGCATGCTCTGTTCGGTACTGATCACTTGCGCACAGATGACATCATCTCTTTGATCAATGTCAGTGTCCTGCACCATATCACTTGCCAGGGTTTCAGAGACAACATTTGTCACTTCAATGTTTTCCTGCTCCCCATCCTTATCGCTTAGATCTTCCTCACCCGAATCATCATTGATAACATTTTTGACCATCAAATCTGGAAAGGTAGTGTCTGATGCTTCATGGTCCTCATCATTCCACTTGGTAGGATAGGAGAATATTTCGGCATCTCCATCATGAACTGATTCATTCCCCTCTCCATTTTCTGAGGTGATTTCTTCTTCTTTTTCAGAACAGTCTGTGTCCAACTTGCTGTGTACAATATTTGCCTCTTCCAGGTTTGCCTCTTCCAGGTTTGCCTCTTCCAGGTTTGTCTTTTTCCCTGCCTCATCCTTTTCAGATACATCTTCTTCACCCGAGTCATCATTGATAACCTCTTTGACCATCAAATCTGGAAAGGTATTGTCTGATCTTTCATGGTCCTCATCATTCCACTTTGTAGGATAGGAGAATATTTCGGCATCTCCATCATGAACTGATTCATTCCCCTCTTCATTTTCTGAGGTGATTTCTTCTTCTTTTTCATAGAAATCTGTGTTCAACTTGCTGTGTACAGGAGCACTGGCAGCAGCAACAACAATTTCTTCCTCTACAATGTCAGTCTCAACATTTTCTGGACGTTCCTCAACACCTCCTTCCAATCTATTCTCGTCCTTTCCCAGAATGAGTTCATTTGAAGGGGATTCATTGGCATTATCATTGGCATCTTGGACAATTGATTCCTGAGCTTGAGAGTGGTCTAACTCAACGTCATTAACAGTTGTGTGCATGCTTGTGGCAAAAGCTGGAGTGTTATCTGCATTAGGCATTTCTTCAGCGAAGCTTTCAGAAACCATGCTGGCATGCGATGTTTCATCAAACAATTTCCCATCTTTCTCAATGAATTTAGTCTGTCCCTCATTATCATAACCCCCATCTCAAGAATGTTTATCACTGTCTCTGTCTGACCCATCTTCATCATTACCCATGGACTCAAGATGCTCATTCTCAACTTCATGCTCTTTCTCATGGTCATGCAACTCGTTTGATCCCTCCCCCTCTGGTAATTTATCAAGGTCTATATGTTCATCCAGATAAGTCTGCTGCTGAGGATAATCCTCAACGTCTGTATGTTCATCCAGATAAGTCTGCTGCTGAGGATAATCCTCAACAGCTTCATCTACTTTAACCCTCGTTTCTTCATCCCCTGAATCTTCCTCTAAATCACCCATCAACCCACCAACATACCCTCTCTTCTCATGTACAATCTCCTCTGAGATCATATCTACAACAACATTGCCCTGTTCAGCTCCAGACTCTGGATGCTCTGATCCTTTTTCCATATTATCAAGACCAAACATGTTAACCCCAGCTTCTGTTTTCTCGAAATTTTGGACTCCAATATTGTCAGTAACCCCTGTATTATCCCTTGTTTCATTCCAGAGATCATTTTCTTCATATTGCACATCTGGGACTGTCTCTGAATCACCTGAATACTTTTCTACAGGGGCTTTATCATCAACTTGGACCTCTTCTTTGCCTTGGGGTATTAAGGAGCTTTCTTCAGACTGATCTACAATTTCTGCAACTTCATTAGCCTCATCTTCTTCATTTGATGTGGGATCTATTCGTTCCTCAATTTCTTCATCAATGTCATCACCAAGAATATCATATGTTTTATTTGTAGCACTAGGGGCCATTTCTTCTTCAACCTTCTCTATGGTATCCATGACATCATCAACATGACCTGCATCTGACCCATTCTCTGTCTCATTTGAAACTAAAAGACTAACACCACAAGCACTACTACCAAGAATGTCAACAGCCCCAGGATCAACAGAGAGTACATCAGGGGTAAGATCAACTTTCTCATCATGATCTTGGATTTCTTCTTCCCAGTCCTCATCTTCACTATAGCTTTCATGTCTACGGGGGACCTTTTCATTCTCCCTTTCCAGCTGCTCTGTTGAAAATATGGATACATCCTCAGTACTTGTGACTGAAAAATTTCTGATTCTTTCTTCAGATATCTCTAACTCCTCTGGTAGAGGTGACAAAGGTGTTCCTGTTGTTGCACATAGCTTGTTCATTGTCAAGGTGTCATTGACAGTATACTGCTCAGTGGACAGTTCAACCTTAATGTCATTTGGAGACCAATCATTCTCAATGTCTATAAACCCATCTTCATCAGCATGGATCTGATCTCTAGATTCCTCCTCATCACTTTCTGAGAATGGCTGATCCTCGAAAGTATCCTTGGCAACGATGGCATCTTCCTCATCATCACTGCCTTGTGGAGAGGAATGTTCTGCATTGCTTATGTTCTGAAAGAAATCGTCTTTCAAATCAGACTTTGCAGAAAACAGGTGATCAGGAGTACTCATCATACTCTCACCTTCTTCAAAGGTTATATCCTCAGCAAGCATTTCAGCTACAACATTATCATCATCATCATCCTCTTCTTTGAACCCACTCTCTTCGTCTTCAACGACATCCCTTTCATTTGCTTCATCTCTAGAGAATGCATCATCTCTTAATGAAATGACAAGCTCTTCTGGAATATTTGCCTGATCATCCCTATGTTCATCTATCATGTCTTCAGATAATATGTCTGCAACAACATTACCTTTCTCTCCAAACACTTCATCATCTTCTGTTCTTACAACATGTTGGGAGTTTAACAGATTAAGCTCGTCGGGAACTGGAGCTTGAACTTCAGTACTGAGAACAGGAGAAATCTCATCTCCAAACAGCTTGTTATTGGCATGAGTATCAGAGCTAATATCTCCATCACCTTCCACACCATCAAGATCAACCATTTGCTCTTCATTTGGAACAATATCTGGCATTTCGTCAACATCATAGTTCACAAGAACACGTGAACCAACATCAGCATTATAGGCAAGACTATCTGCATTTATTTCTTCAACCATTTCATCAGTGATCATATCAGCAACTTTATTTGTTTCTTCTTCGTTTTTGGCAAGATTAATCCCATCACTTTCATTCTGGGGATATAAGGATATATCTAGAGGATCACTTATCCCAAGTTCTGGTATTTCATTCATCTTGTTACTCATACCATCTGAGGAATCTAAAACAGAACCATCTGCAGGGACTTTTCCTCTTGCTTCAGTACACAAATCATCAGCAAGCATTTCAGCAATGTGATTACCTTCATTCCCTCTACCACTGGCAAACATGTGTTCAGTTTCTTTGGCCTGGATATAAACAGTTGGATCAGGATTTGGTTCCATGATATCGGGCCTGTAATCAGAAATTGTACGATTGTACATACCATTGTCTTCTGTCTCATCCACCACTTCATCTCTGGATTGGTATGTGTGGATGTCTATTGCATTTTCCACCATACTCTTGGCAAGCATATCAGCCACATGATTAACATCTTCTTTACTATCATCCAGGTCAGCCTCATCATTTCCATAATGTAGGCTACTTGTAGTATCACTCTGAACAGGTGAAGCCTCCAGATCAGCATGCACTACAGGGGAACACATCTCTTCAATGACAATGTCATCATCATCAACCTCATGATATGAAGTGACTGCTGTGTCCACAATATTTATAGAATCATCTGCTTTCTTGTCACTGTGGAAAGGTAGCGTTTCTATTTCAAAACTAGATACTGGTTGACCATGGTGTGCTTCAAAGATCATCTCATCAACATGATTTAGATCACCTTTCATCTTCTCAAACAGACCTTCTGTTTCTTTTGCTTGGATGTACACAAGAGGGTCAGGGTTTGGCTCCATAACTTCAGGCCTGTAAACAGGTCTTGGAGAATTGTATTCAGGAGAATGTTGAACATCATCCTCATCATCAGAATATATCCTATCACCAGAATTGATTGTATTAATGTCAACTGCATTATCAACCATATTGCTCTTTAGAGTATCAACAATGTAGTTATTATCTTGTCTGTTAAACAATTGAATATCAACATCCTGTCCCCTTGTTTCATCACTGCATTCTGATCTCAAATCACCTGTGTCATCATGAGGAAGAGGTGCCTCCTCGGGTTCCTCTACAACAGGTACTTCTTCATCACCTGCCACTCCTGCATCCCGACTGGTACTATCATCGATTTCAGAAGGAGAAGTAAACACATTTGATACTTCCTGACCTTTGACCAATTCTTCTGTTACAATCTCTCTTTCTTCAACGCCACTATCTTCACCTAGCTGATTTTCAACACTTTGATCATCTGGGAAATCTTCTTCATTACCACTGATTCCATCCATTTGTTCAGGTATTTGATCTTCAGTAGGGAAAACATCGTCTTCTTCAAAATCATCCTCATAGTTTACTTCAGCATCAGACTGTCTATCCTCCAGATGGGAAAATCTTGCTGACAACTCTTTCTCATTCAGTTCTTGGCTGAATCTCCTATCTTCTTCTTCAGTCACACTTGATTCACTGAGAGAATTTCTTGGGGTCTTTGGAATAGATACACCATCCTCTTCCTCTTCCCTTGAGACACCATGCGATTCAGCAGGAACAGGTTCCGTATCCACTTGTTCATCCAAATGGATTTCATCCTTCTCTGATACAGGTACAAGATCATCATTTTGATGCGAAGAAACTTCAAATGGTGGTGGACTCTGAACATCTTCAAAAGGGCTCATCCCGAATGGATCTACATCAGTCTGCTCCTCAGTTTCATTCACTGCAGGAACCTGGGTATCATTCAAAGCACTGAAGGGCTCATGGAGCTGTTCTTCATTTGTCACACTAGTCTGTCCAATGAACTCTGGCATACCAAATGGATCTAGGCCACTTTCATTATCTGATGAGTTATCATGGGAACCACCACCAAAAGGATCCGCTTTGTTTGAATCTAAATTTTCTACATTTGCATCACTGCCCACAGCGGGTTCTTGCAAAATAGTTTCCATAGCTTCACCTTCAACTTCCATTTCATCACCATTGGCAGACAATGACGTACCATGAACATCTTCAGAATCAATCTTTCCTTCAACGGTAAGATCTTCCACAGAGATATGGTCTGAATAATTGGACTGAAGTTCAATATCTACGGCATCTTCAGTAACAGGCTCTTCACCAGGTAAGACATTCTCATCATTCACTTCTACCTCTCCAGGTGATGGTTGTCTCTGAGCACTTTCTAGGGCACTTAACTCACCCACAAGGTGGTCTTCTGCAGGAGTACTGCCCATAGTACCAGACAGATCAACAGCTGATGATTCACTCATACCAACCATAGCAAAGTCATCATCAAAACCTCCAGAAGTTTCCATAGCTTCACCTTCAACTTCCATTTCATCACCATCGGCACACAATGACATACCATGAACATCTTTAGAATCAACCTTACCCTCAACAGTAAGATCTTCCACAGAGATATGGTCGGAAGAATTGGACTGAAGTTCAATATGTACTGAATCTTCAGTGACAGGCTCTTCACCAGGTAAGACATTCTCATCATTAACTTCTACCTCTCCAGGTAAAGTTTGCCCCTGAGCACTTTCTAGTGCATTTGACTCATCAACATGGTGGTCTTCTGCAGGAGTATGGGCCATAATACCAGACAGATCAACAGCTGATGATTTACTCATACTAACCATACCAAAGTCATCATCAAACCCTCCAGAATCTTCCATAGCTTCACCTTTAACTCCAATTTGGTCATCATTGGCAGATGGTGCTTGGACATTGAATGGATGCATACCAAAGGGGTCATCTGTATGAAATTGATCATTTGATTTCTGTGCAATCGTTTGAGACGGAGAGAATGGGTCAGAATCATCACCTGGTGATTTAATGCCTACAACCTCAGGTTGTTCCTCATGGATTTATTTGGATTCAGTAATGGTCAGACATGGATCGGAAATTGAAATTGAATTTTCATCTGCACTTGATGCTCCATCAGGTACTTGTGCTAAAGAATCACTAAAGCTTATCGAGGGGTCAGATTTTGTCATGGACAGTTCATATTGGTCATTTAGGGAATCAGACATTAGATCATCTACACTTGCCTGGGATTCAAATTGGGAGGAGGAAGAATCTTGTATGGTTGGAACTGGATTGTCTACAAAAGAAGGAAGGTCACTTGAAATTGAAATGGGGTCCAGGAATGAACCCAGTAGGCCCCCTGTGGATTGGGCAGATGGGTTAACAGTAGAGTCTGCTGGCTCAGGGTTGTCTGGAGTGATCGGATCTAGATCCAGAAGGCTTGGAGAAGGTTCTGGATCATCCATAAAAGGGTTGCCTGTGGTAGGATTTGGATCTGATGTTGGAATCAATAGATTATCATTATTTGAAAAGGGATCAGAATTCATCTGAAAAGGATTTGAAGAATTTAGGTTCGAGTCTGGTCCAGGAGTACTTTCAGCTGAAAATGGATCTAGAGATAAGCCAAATGGATCTTTGTTATCATCAATGCTCTGTGTATTGGAATTATTTAAGTTTGAGTCTGGTCTAGGAGCACTTTCAGCTGAAAATGGATCTAGAGATAAGCCAAATGGATCATTGTTATCATCAATGCTTTGTGTATTGGAGGAAATTAAGTTTGAGTCTGGTCCAGGAGTACTTTCTGCTGAAAATGGATCTAGAGTTAAGCCAAATGGATCGTTGTTATCATCAATGCTCTTTGTAGGGTCATGTATTTTGTTCCCTGACGGGAATAATGGATCATAAGGATCATCCCCACCCTCATCTACGCTTCCTGTCATTACATTAAATGGATTCCCTCCTATTAAATCAGTACTATCTGATCCCACAAAAGGATTAGCTGAACTTGATCCAGCTCCAGGATCTATTCCCACCAAGTCAGAAACCTGATCACTTGATTCTATCTTATCATTCCCACTATCAATCTCATGCAGACTTTCTGGGTTATCTCTTCCCCAATCATCAGGCATTACCTTGCCATTCTTTTGTCCTTCTTCAGCCATATCATTTGCATTGTTCACATTGCTTGATAGTTCCTCCACGTTCTCTTCAAGTCCATTTTCCCCATGCTCATCATCTTCATCATGATCACTTTCACCAAGCGTTCTTAGAATTTCTCCTACGAGGGGTAAGACAACTTTTCTTGATGCTTTCCTGTTCTGTTGATCAAAGGCACTTAAATTTGAAACATTGGAGTCTATTCTCTCAAGATCTAACACAGACCCTTGTAGTCTTTCTTCCAATGTCTCCCTAAGGCTTTGATCCTCTGAGTAGATTGCTATTTGTCTGGTGCCCTCAAGGTCAATTGTCATGATAATGTTCACATCTAGAAATCTATGCTCACAAAAGTTCTTCAGACTGGTTTCCAAGTCCTGTCTGTCTAAGACGTCCTGCAAACAAATGAAAGACAGAAACAGATGGGACTGTAAATCTAATAATCCATTTCATAATACAGGCACAAAACAACAGTGCCAATTTCTATAAACTTCATTGTTGTAGAATGTATGAAGAAATCAAAATTTGCTAAATCATATATACAATTAGTTTGTGTACATTGTCATTCTATAGGCCTGTATTCATCAGCCAGAGTTGGCCAAATAGCCCGCTATTTCTGATCAGGGAAATTAGCCAGATCACTAAATAACTGGCTATTTACTCTGGAAATCTTCCCAAGATATCTTTGGCTAGTTTGCAAAATAGCAGTCCTATTTCACAAGATAGCCCTCTATTTGAAGTCTGTCTTCACCAGCTTGAAGACTCACACTATTCAGGGAACACTGAGCAAATTTCTCAAGCTAATTTAGCTAGAGTTTTGATGAAGACGCGATTTGTAACTTCGGAATCATTTTCCGGAAAAATAGCGGGCCATTTGGCCAACCCGGGCTGATGAAGACAGACTTACTAAGTTCTCTTATCCCTAAGATTATTGAAAAAGGAACAAATGAGATATATTTCATGCCAAAAGCTTAAAGAGATGTCAGATTCATAATCTGATGGCATTCGTTTCAAGCCAACATTTACACGAGAGCTGCACTTTTCATGTTTCTAACTAATTTTAGCATCACAATCCTGCATGAAAACTATGGGAGCCATATGTATTGTTTGCCTAATACCATAAAATCTGAATAGGCATGTAAATGTTTTTACAAATTAGTTTTTCCAAATGACGCCAAAATTTAGAGAGTAATTTTTAGGATTGACATCATACATAGACGTAAGTGCAGAGATTTTCACAAGAAACTAAATTTTAAACTAGTCATCTTTGTTCCAATTTCAGCATACATACATTTCTTCCAAATTTGTACAGAAACCTATCATACCTATCATGGCCCTTGGAAAGACACGTACATTATACAAGTCACATGAGCCTAGGGTTCCCACAGCCTTAGAAGTGTGTCAATACAATAGAAGGTAATCAATATACCCAGGCATATATACATGTATATGAGTCTCCTTGCTCGCATGTTTATACAACACCTGTCACAAAGCAATTAACTCTCATCAGTCTGATTGCATCACTGTGACATGTAATGAATGAATATACAGACAGCACCTAAATTATATTCTTTACAATGCATGATACTAAAATGTATTTGAACAAACCTTCTGCTTTCCACATTTTACATTAGTGCACATTATTTCAAGCACACCATTTTGTGATATTGCAAACTTGAGCAGTCAATATATATAGAGTACAGTTATTGTACACAATACAAAAGCAGATTTTTTTCCTCTGCTTGTACTTGCACGTATTACACTTACAAACATGAAGTCATTTCAATATTCTGGTCGGATAGTACAAATTTAAGAGATCACAATTGCTTGCTTTATTGGCTATGATCTCATTTTGTAAGCAGTATGATATGATTTCCTTAAAACGTTTGTACAATGCATGTCAACGAAGTTCATAAATATGTGGTACTTTTTATTAGTTCATTACTTTTTCTAAACACAGAGTCACAGACTCTTCTTCAGTCATCTCCTTTTCAATTTTACATTCAAATTCTCTAAATTTAATATTCATGGCATAATTGAACCCGTAAAGGCAGATTTAAAACAGGTTCAATACATTAACCCTTGAAATGTTCTTGATTCATATCTAAAGGTGACTTCCATCTGCCTCATTAATCTATGTATGGCAATGACTCACTTGAAGTGGTAACGTGACTGAGCTGAATCCTACTTTACATGATGTACTTGATGTAGACTTGAAATCTTTCCTCAGCATCTGTGCAGTGGTCAAACCTACAGACAAAAATAAACAGAAATGGAGAAATGATAAACAATAATATTATTAGAGGGTTCACATTTGAGTGCAGGTCATGTAATACCGGTAGCTATCAAAGCCAGGTCAATTAATAGTCAGGTATGAAGGTCAATTAATAGTCATGTATCAAGGCTTTTTCAGATAGGGCATGGTAAACTGCCCCAAAAAGCAGCTGATCATGTTTGTTTTATATGTGAATAAATGGAAAATGTGCACATACATGTACATGTACATTCATTATAGGGATAACTGCATTCATCTACTTAACATTTAGTCTTCATTAATGCATGCTTGGATGCTTTCCATACATTTTTCTTCTAGCCAAATACATGTATGGATGAATTTTTGAGGTTAAATCAAAGTCCCAACGCTGCAAAGTTCATGTTTGCTACAGAGTCGCCTGAATACATGAAGGCCAGCAACTTGGCAAATGTTTCAAACTTGACTTGATTTTGAACTAAAGGAATTGTGAATTCTTCCCAAAGTTCTATATCCTATATGTATTCATACATGTACTGCTTATTCATATGAGTAATTATTTCATATTTTGAAGAAGGAATCTGTAAAATGTCACTTAAAAGCAAAGTGATAATGTGATTGTTTGTTTACCCGTAAGATAAATGTAGCATAAAGTTCTTATCACTTAGACCACTTAGTTATACAAATATCTGCAATACTCCTTTGAAAGCAGGAAAATTTGAAAAAATAACAGTTTTCAAGTATCAATTCAAATTTATTTAGGAATGATCCAGCTTGTTTTAAGAATTAACAGTGCTTAATACAGTACACAAATATGAATACGCAAAGTCATTGCTTCCTTATCTGTAGTCAACCAAACTCAAAATGTCCCAGAAGAATCATTAATGTGCAGTGTCAGGCCAGCCACAATTCTACATTGAACATGGCCACTGATAAGCCTGGCTTAGCTTGCAGCAGACTTACAGTGAGTGACTCATGAATCACATTTCGATTTGGCGCTAATGTGAAACGTTGCTCATATTGACCCTCCCCCCCCCCCCCACCCTCGTACAACGAACATGTAAGCCTTTTCTATTGTCTGATAAGCATAACATTTATGGATTTGAGATGAATGTGCAAATTTATGTAGGGAAGTAATTCAGTAGTTAAAGGTTTTTTGTTTTTCTCTTTTAAAATAGTGTTGATAAATGAATCTCCTGGAATTTACAGAGATTGCATGAAATCGATCTGAAGGGATTACCGGCCTACTCAGAAACGGAGCATATTTGATTGAAATATCATGGATTTTTTTGTTAGATTTCCATAATGTTGTCTGTTGACATGCAGTCCATCTAAAGTCTGAAGGCTCTTTGAAAAGGCATCTGAAAATCTATTTTATATAGGAAACATCACATGGGGCAATGCTACCAAATAGTTTAAAATACATGGAATGGACACAGTTGTCTATAGTTGATACATGTAAATACAAAAGGCTACACCCTCTTTTGACCAAAGGTCTCTGAGAAAGATAGCTCAAAGACCAAATGTCTGTCAAACTGAAATATTCCATTCTCTTAAACCTACAATTAACTCACCGTAGGATCCACCAGACTCAAACAGTAGCCTACATTGTACCTACTGTATAACACATTTTTTTTTTAGCCTTAGTCACATAGATCTATAATCAGCTCAGATGTTTTGAAACAAACTCCTTGCTATTTTAAAACTATTTGGGTTGTAGTCATTCAACTACCAAGTAATATTTGTTTATCCCAGGAAGAAAAAAATAATTGAATTACAGATTACACATTCATAAATACATTTAACTTGGGGGTCCTTTTTCTATGCTTGAAAGCAGATGTGAAATAAAAACATCCTCCGTTACTTTCTCATGACCTAGCTGAAGAGTGTGACAATCATTTCAAAACCTGTCACTTTTGATATTCGTTCATTTCCTTCCCGATAGGTTAGTAGCAGTTTAAATCAACCTCAATTCCAGGCCAAAGCCGGTTCATTGACAGGATGACACTACAGAATACTATCTGACAGTCGAAAATAGCAATGCAGCATAATTGGTCTAATGGCTTAATGTATGTAGCTTACCAGCAAAGCAAAACAAAATTGTTGGAATTTACTTTCAAACATGACATCACAGTCTAATCAGGTTGATGAATGACTTGACATTTGAGAATATTCTAACATTTAAATCAGTTTTCACAAAATTGTGTCTATCATTTTCTCTAATCTTTCGGCTTTCTCTCCAAGCAATTCCAAATCTAGCTTGTATCACCCTTTATATACATGTATGTTGATTGTTCACACTGGTGCTCATATGTGAATTACATATTACTGTATGTGTACATGATTAGAATTTAATGGTACATGCAGAAAATCATGGCCCATAAAGCCACAAATTAGCACTACACTGTATGAATAGGATATAAAACAAAACTAGTGACTATTGATTTGAAAACATTTGAAATTGGGATCAATGATGATACTTTTTGTTGTTGATGATGATTTTTAACAGCATTAAAATATTGTACCACATTTTTGTATAAAAAACGTTCAGAGAAATTATGTAAAAAATCTCAATCACTGGTTTTAACATATCACACACATATCTGTGTGATTTTACCTTGCAGAATATCTGCAAATTCTCTTTTGACTTGAATCTCTAATCCTGAGCATAAATTAGTCAGTATTTGATTTGAATTGTTTTGTACCATGTACACGGATCTGTATATTTCTGACATCCAGCTAATGTGGTTACAATGACAAATGCCTATGGAATGCAGACATGTGTTATGACGTAAACAGTCATAGTTTGATCAAATTAGCTTGGCTAATATTTGTCTGTGACGCCCGTCCGTCCTTGTATTCCAAATTTTGAAGGCTCACATTTTTGTATCCTTCAACATATTTCAGACATATCTTAAAATTGAATATGAGTTTTAGATTTTCTCTACCTTGTCCTCACCAGCAAATAAATCTAACCCTGCAATAGATAGACAGACACATTTGATGTATTAAATTTCCCTTCTGTGGGTTGTAGCAATTTTTATTGTTTGATACTCTGCACAGTACAGTGTGTACATGTATGTTAGATTTGATATGATCAGAGAGATACCCAGCTTCTGTAGATATCAAAATGTATGAAGTTTCATAATATTTACAGTGCAACCACTTCTACACAAATGCAAATAAACTAGATTTGAGTGATTCACTACATAACCAATGACATTGCACATTGAAATTCTTTTTCAAATCAAATCACTGACGCTCGGGTAGTCATTAGAATAAATATCTTTCAATCTGTTCACAACCCTGGAATCAATTTACATCAGCTGTGTATTGGATATCATGCTGTACCATACATCCTTGAAACTGATGCTGTCAATATATGATTTTAATATTTACTCAATCAAACAGTTTGGTAACTTTGGTTAACCACTGGCAAGGGTGCTACATACATTTACGAGTAAACATTCTACAAGCGAGTCTTTTAATAAAGATCACACTACCCCATATTTATGTGTGTACATGCAAATTCTGAAATTATGCATAACAATTTAGCAATCATGCAGTTTTTATTCTGCAGATCATGGTATGAATGCGCCAGGTTTGATTAAAGAAAGGCAATGGAAGCTATGTGTGGCTAATGAAATCACAGTATTTTAAAAATTACCCCCCCCCCCAAATAAGGTTGTCTTGTCTGGTCTTAGAGGCTATAATATCCCCAAATATCTATCACCAAAAACATAAAAAAGATCAATTTCCATCTTCACAACCACTGAATTAGAGAGAGAGCTAGGGGGTTCTTTATGACAACATTGTATCTACTATCTAGCCAATCAGGCAACCAAATGCAAATACATGTATCTGATCATCTATTAAATCATGGCCTTGGTTTGAATAGTCAAAGTCAAAATAGAGTAAACATCTCAGTATCAGATGTAGACACATTTGATTTGATTTTACAGAAAACTTAATTCTTACCCTTTAAACTTTGATCACTCCTCATCCAGCTTTATCTATGTAAGATTACACATTACTTTGTCTACTTGTAGCAAATGCTGTAAGCTCCATACTCATAGAGTCATCACAAACATGTCATACATGTCATACATATGTAGGCCTCCATGCAAGTATGACTGATCAGAACGTCAGATGTCATAACATTTCCATTTGTTTGAAAGGGAATTTCAATTCATATACAAGTTTTAGAAAACAGAAAACTAGAAAATTACCTCCTTTTACAATTCTTTCACCCCATCCAAAAAGAATAATTGTAGAATTGTGATTATTTTGTAAAAATTTCAGATTGATTACCAGAACTCAAGATCCCTGTAGAGGTTTTGGTATGGGGTCATGAATTTTGTTCCAATGAACATATTGGAAGCATTATGCAATCCTACAATATTATATTCAGTGATCGTTTTCGTGGTTGAAATCGAGTCTAAAGTTATGAAATTATAAATAATAAACTTTTTATGTTGTATAGCTCCCTCTCGAGGTCAAGATATTAATAAAGCTATAAAACAATGTTTCTTGACTAAAATCGAACAATTAGCCGTCCCCCTTTGGAAATTATGTAGCTCAATTACATATTCTGAGATTTTCATGGTTGCAGCTACCATTGTATGGCCATAGGCGCTATTTGAAATTTATCAAAATTTACCGGGAGCACCGGTAAATCTTTATTTTTTTATAAAGCAGAAGTGTTTTAGGGGCTAAAATTTCTAGTGCTTATATTACAACTTTGTATTACCTTAAAACCCAAATCTTCCTTGAACTCTACATACTTCATTGCTCACAATCTGATAAAGAGATTGTCTGGTTGAATGAAGAGTGAAAAACAGCACACTTATAGGATGTCAAGCTGTACAGTATCACTTTCACCAATGTTCTAAGCTATTACCGGTAGGTTGAATAAAGAACATCCATGGCTGATCAAGTTCAGCTATAGGCAGGCCCATTCATATTGCAGGAAAAAACAATGTAAAGAAAAAAAACATTAGCACTTTAAAACTAAACATTTACACTACTGGAAAAAGACTGCAAGACTGGAAAATTACTTTGCTAAGTCTGTTTAATTTTTTGTGGGTGAGTTGTGCTCATGCGCCACTTGATGCTCTGTCTGAGTAGCATGAAAGGCAGGAAAGTCGAGTCACCAAACACCAGAATAGTTCAGCGATATTTTGAGCAGGAGCATTTACACTGCAAGAAACCATACTCCAGAGTTTCAATTTCAGGTTTTTGATTGAGTTTATCAGTAGTTGTCTGGCAACTTTCAACAAAACCCCAGAATGTGAAAAGAAACAATGTTTTTTTTTATTGGAGTGTAAATGCAGCTCATGTGATAGGATTGGAGTGAGCAGGGCAGTTAGCGTAGGTAACAAAGTCAAACTGAATTAGCCTAGGAATACCTTTCCTTCTCATAGGGCCATTTACACTTGAGACCAAACACCTCAAAAGATGCCAAACCGAGGCCTGACCGCGATCTTTCGGTGAAGTTTGCTAGGCAACTACGCTAAATCAGAAAAAGATGCCAAGCTAGAAACATTCCAAGCCGTGAAGCCGGTGTGTAATTTTTTATGAATGTCTGCCTGATGTTTGGTGATGTTTTGTAATGTAACCGGTAGCAGCTGAAAAATCACGATGTTTGTCACATGACTTTCGACAATTCAGGATTTTACTATTTCAATGGCAGGGCCAGGGTACGCCAAAGGTAGGGAAGACCGCACATGTGCATTACCAACCAAAATAGGCCAAAATATCACTGAGCTTTTAAATTGGTGATGTTTTAGCACAAGTGTAAACTGTAGCACAAAACATCACAATTTTCTGAAATGGAATATGTTTTGGCACAGAGACAAATGTGATTAAAAGTAAAGATCTTTATTTGTTTTTAATCTACAACAATCTGAACTAATCTTGTTTGTACACAACTGTGGATTGAGTCACTACAAAGCACTAAAACGTGGAGTGATATCTTATATTCAAATTGCATATAAACATTGTGATGTACAACTAGGCTAAACTATTGTATTCAGAGATTATAAGCATTGCACCCCACTGACAGAGTCAGTCAGTTATTTATTACTTAGAGGGCCCCTTTTAAGAGTTTAGAGGGCAAATTCACCTTTTCCCTACTGTGCTTCACTATATATTTTACAGGTACTGTAATGCTGACCATGTAATACAGACCATGTAACGCACAATAAGACGCCAATAAGTAGAGAGAACCGGTACACTCACTAGCTTTAGAGAACCGTACACTCACTAGCTTTCAGCTTTTTGAAAGCATCATGTAGTGTACAGACGTAGGCCCTAGATGATTAAAATGTAAATTTGCTTTTGAGTTGCCAAGGAGACATGTATTAGCTGGATGCAAGTTCTTTTGAACTAGCACCGCTATATTATCTGAAAATTAGGTTCTAGAGATAATAAAATGTAAACGACTATGTAATAAAACTTAGTTGCAAAGAATGAATGTAGGGGTGAGTGTACTCAATTTTCTTAACAGAACCTTGGCAAATGAACTATTCTTGAAAAGCATCCAAGCAAAAGGCATTGTATTCAATGAACTAGGGACGCGGTAGCAATAATCAAGGCAACTACATCACTCTAATCATGACATTCATAGCAACATGCACTGGAGGGAGGCTATCTTTCATCCCAAACCCAAACAGATGTCCATTCAGTCTGACGTATGATGCATCATATGGTATCATTCTATACAATTCTATCAACATGTTGACACAAAAAAAGACTTCAAACTTAAAATGATACACAATATAAATATTACATGTACACACAATGTATACATGTATAGATTCATTTACTGCATTATCCATGCCCCCTCCCAAATTTTTAAAAGGAAAAAATAATCCTCATTTATAAAAGTTTAATTCATTTCAGGATGAAATGAGTATGGGTAATGTACATGTACATGTAGCAGCTCTCGCACTAAGAAAGCCTCACCTATTAAAGGTGAAGATTCTTACAATTTAAATGTAGGCCTACTACATAAATCAGGTTTAATATCAGTCATGTGATCATAGAACTAGTTCTGACAACTGGTGATGTATTTACAAAATACATTCATTAATATTCAATCAAAATATAATCAAAATGAATGACAGTTTTTCAATGGCACAATATCACCTATTTCCCAGTTAATTGGTTTCACCTCTATAGATCACTGCAAACTTGTTAATCCTATAATATCACACGATTTACATCTATATCTCTCAATTCCTGCTTTGGAACAGACTCAAAAAATGTAATTGATGTTTAAATTGCCCAACAATGACAAATATGTCCCAATTTTGGAGCTTTATTAGATCTTGATTTGGTATGCTGCCATGAAGGATCATTTCAGAAAGTTCTAGTGGTCAGCTACAGATGATTCACATAATTCAGGGAAAGCATTGCCGCTGGTTAGAGTCCTGTCTGATCTAGATTACAAACCACTTCCAAGTTTCTCTTGCACAAACCATTCTATTAGGTCCATGCACAAACACTCTTGACATTCAGCATTCAGGCATTCACTCGCAATCACATGTAACAATTCTGAGACAAAATCAAGAGTAGAAACTGTGATCTGGTGATAATAGTCTAAAGTCATCTCTATCAAATATCAGTTTCCAATTTTGGATACTTTGTGGTCTCCCATTAATGGCATTACAATACAGGTACTTTTGTTATTCCCTGTAAGTATGTGTTTATGGTGTTTAAAAAATGGTAATAAATTCATTAAAATATTCATTCATTTGAATTCCACTCTATCATTTTCTCTTACTCTTTCTCTTAATACCTCTGTCTATACTTCTCTCTCTCTCTCTCTCTCTCTCTCTCTCTCTCTCTCTCTATTCAAAAACTTAAATTTAACACTCATATGCAAACTGCTTGGTTAAGACAGAAAACAAAGAGAAATCTATCTTACCACTGTCATCTTCTTCTTGTATGACCATATCCATTTTTGAAACTCTGGAAAATGTCACAATCTTATAAAACTTTCGTCATTAAAAACTATCCACAAGTGATATATTCCTCAGTTTCTAAAGGCAGTTCTCCAAAAACCAAAATCAAAATCCAAATATATAAGTCCGCATGGAAGCAATTTGATATATCCTTAAGACAAATTTAGTATCAGTTTGAGAAAGCCATTGCTGCAAATAGAAGTTTCCTACAGCAAGAGAGAAACTGAACAGGATGCCGGTTAGTTCTTCGACCGCTGAAAAGAAAATGAATGTGCGGACACAAAATGAAGCTAGCTGTGAGAAATATCTCTTTTTTAAAACTCTTGCAGTCGAACTTTGGATTTAGCACACTGCTACGACACACACACACACACACACACACAACAGGCAAATCTCTGAAAGCTACCCACACACACGGCCTGCCTGACAGAAATATATAATATGTATGATGTGTGTATTGTTATTGTTTGTTTGCGTGTGACTCATATGAGTATAGAAGCTGGAAAGGGAGAGAGACCCGCCCACCTGCAATCATTACACAGCTTAAAGAGAGTGCTGCTAATGATTATAGTCTCTTTATTTAGACCATCATTAACCATTTTCTACTTGTTACTGTAAATTTACAAGTGAGAAATGCCAACAAAATCTTACCATACTGTTAATCACCACCCCCCCCCCCTTCTGTTCTGTGTGCTCGTTCAGTATTCTCTATAAAGCATGAAATGAACATAATATTGCCTCAGTACAAAATAAAATCTAGAAATTTAGGGATCACCATTTGTTTATATTTAGAACTGAATAAGAAAAAATTGCACACTTAAATAAATATATGTAATATATCATAATGGAGAATTAAATGCAGTGTAGAGAATTTCAATATTTTCATTTTTTCAAATCTGCAAATTAAACCTCAAAAGGCACAATGTAAGCAACCCCTCCCCCCTATTAAGCTTCCTTTGCTACATGTACTGTATGATAGGCTTGCTTCAATCCATAGATCTGTCTACTAAAATACTGAGCACTGCACAACAAAATGAGCTACGGTAGCTAGTTCAATGTCCGTGCATGCATGGTGTCAATTAGAACAGGTGTCTCAATGGGCGTGACAGTAAAAAGGCTGCGCTTTTGAAATGACGCCACTTGCTTTATTTAGACCATTTATGGACACTCTGCTTGCAAAGCATATTTTATATACCGGTAATTATATTTTTTCATCCAACTTCATCCAATAGCCCTCACCTCTTATCAGCTGTTGCATATTATGCCATGTGTCACATACCTGGAAATTAGATTCCTTTATCTTGGTTTTCATAGCAATTCCTGTTACCCGGTGTACTGACAGTTTTGAGGATCATCAAATGATTCATTTCTAATGAAATCAGATGAAGAAGATTTCAATATGTATAATCTCCAAGGTTAATGGACAGTGGTTTTTCTGTTTCTGTGACAAAAGTTTTTCTTACTCATTACTTCCTGAATTTCAGCTCAAAATATATAATGCACAGAACATGTTGGCCTACCGGTATTTAAAGCATCACACAAAAGAAACACTTTGCAGAATGAGATAACATTGACAATATATCCTTGTCCCACATTTTTTTAAAAGCAATCATTGTTTGAATGGGAAAAAAAGAAAGAAAAAAAAAAGGAGTTTCCTCTTCAGTCATTGTGTATACTTGTTATGCTATTACAGTGATTCATAAAGGTAGATGAGTTGGTGTGTTTTCAGTGACAACAGCCTGTCTGGTATGTCCTTTGTTTACCTTGTGCAGGGGTTGAAAGGTAAATAGAGTCCAACAAACAATAGTCTAAACATTAACATAATGAGACGCTGACTTGTTACATGTACATGTATGTATTTTTTTATTCCATACTCATTTTTAGAATGACCTTCATCGTGACTTGGCTTTGTTACACTATCAGTCCTTGAGTACTTGGAATGATAGTTTTCTTTAATAAAATACAGTTTGATTTGAGATGACAATAAAAATCACAATTTTATTATCCAAACACAGGCACTCAGCTGAACTTACATTTAACTATTATTATTTTCTTTTGCAAAGGAGGAAAATCAGGGTTGTGAAGTGGGGACTTGGGATGTCTTGAGAATCCCTCTGCCAACTAAATTACAATGGTTGATTTAAAGAGCACTGTTAAGGTGTGTACAGTATGTTTATCTAATGGTAATTTTTCCCATTTTCAAAATATGGAAAAAGTAAACTGAATATCTAAGGACTCTAAAGAGTGTGTTTTAACTAATAACATGATGTAATACATCCAACTAAATACTATAATCTAGGCACATGATGAAGAGGTGGGAAGACTGGGGAAGAAAAAACAACAACATTAAATTGATTGTTCCTTTCAACATTATCCACTAAGGATATACTCAAGTTAGCAGCAACTTTTAAAACAGTTTGATTACTTATTGTAAGAAAATTCATTTATCTTTGTGTACATATGTTTATATCTATTTTCATTTTTGTCAGGCAAAAACAAGAGCTACATCTACATGTTTTTTTTTTTTATAATCTTACATAACAGACTATCATAAGATCTTTGGTTAGAAGCAAATACTTCATATTTCTCCTAAACAATGAAAAAAGATGGGACTTATCATTTTGACCATCTACAATCTGCAAAATATATCTACATATATATACACATTTGCACAGCATCATAAATCATTCATTACATTATGTTATCGTCGTTCTTGATGAATAAAGAGTAAAAACAACATCTATAGTGTATTCATCAGTAAAATCAGGTACACTGTACATATGACATGATTCATATTTTATCAACAGATTGATAATTATTTTCTTTGTTCATTTGGCAAGAGCTCAATTTCTGATTCAGCAACAGCAGATTTACAATCCCTGAAATTAATGATTTTTTTCTCTATTTCGTATCACAATATCACACATTTCTGGGAAGCAATCAATACTGTGCAAAATTGAAGCAGCAGTGACAAAAACAAAACTTTGAGAAACAGTACCTGGTAACTAAAGTTTTGTTCTAAAATAATGATTATCTTTTTCTATCCTGAATATGCATGGTGCACAGAAGCTCCAGAGAAATTACATATTTTCAATCGTATCACGTTTAGATGTAAGTATGATTTCTATTTCTAACCAAAATTATATTGCCATACAAATAGATTTTGAGACATAATGGCTAAAGCTGAAATCTGTTATATTTGGTAAGCAGCATTTCATATCATATTCAGTACCGGTAACTATTTTATTTATACCAAAATACTTGTTATTTCATTCCTTAGATGGAAAGTTGTATCTACTCTCATCACTGTATCCCTTAAATATCATGTTCACAAACAAGATCTACTTTGATGAAATGATATATGGTTTCAGTGTGTGGGATCAGGAGGCAGACATTTGTTTTTTTCTTCTCAGCTACAGTAAGGCTCGGGCCTCATCGATTTTCTAATCACAAATGAATGTCCTTGGCCTCCATCCTTCTAGTCTCCTTTCCATGAAAAGCACACTTCAGTAGCATAGACAAGGGGATACACTCATTATATTCTCCAGATGATGTTTGAATATCAATAAGTGACGATTATCAACACTCTTATTTTTTATTTTTCAATTTTTCAAATCTCAATGCGGCTAGTACTTCAACTGTGTAAAGCCATCGGTACACCAAACATTAATTACTGTGAGGAAGTAACACACATATGGACACCTACATGTACTAACGCTTTACACAATCTAGTGTGATATTTACTGTCTAATGATGCATGAAGCATAGACTATCACTGGTCTTTAAATTAGCAAGCATCAAATGCCAAGTACACAGATTAATATTAGCAGCATCGTATTCCATCTATTAGACGACTGTTTGAAGTGGTAATGATGGCTACAAGGTTACATGCAAACATTCATTCACAAATACAATGATGCATTAGGCATGTACTTAACAGGCTTTTATAAATTTGTACCTGCTAATGATGCTTAATTTTGGCAGGGGGCTCTTATTGTTCTTTTTCTTTTCTGGCCATTACATGTAGGGAAATATGCTGCAATTTCTTTTTAATCCCTTTATAAGATATCACATAAAACAGAGGCTTGTTGCTTGCTAAAACATGTGCATAATTCATCATCCCAATGTATGTGTAGTACGGTACATACATGTATAGTCTGGTTGCCGTGGACAGGCTGTAGAAATTTATGTTGAAATATAGTTGTATAATTCATAATCTAAATATCATTATGTAGTTTTTATGTATATAAGTATGAATGGAAAAAAGGATTACTCAAAATAGACATTGACAATATAAACCTTCTAGCCTCTATGCTTGTACATGAGCAGACTCTATAAATCGGGTAGCAATGACATCACTATAACAACAGCAAGCAGCTTCTCGCAACCATGAAGTGCATTTCTATTCTTAGTACAACATTGCCATTGTGTACTCAGGGTTGATTTCCATTGTAACAACTTGCATTTATTGAAGTACAGAGGCTGTACAATCATACACAGACAGACATAGAAAGAGTTTGCCTGCCTTTTGGTATATCCTGACAGCCTAGCTCTTGGTCCTATATATTGCTATAAACCACACAATGTGGTCACTTAGTCATTCAAACAGGATCTCAAAAACGTCAAGACTCTATGTCCGCCCGTCTAAAGGTCAGGGTGTACTCCACACTTTCACAATTTTTCATATTAAACTACAACAGCAAACCAATGTAGAGTACCTTAAGCACTTGAGGAAAAATTACCGTTAAGATATGGACAGAAAATTAGTAATCCCTTAATGCAAAATGTATGTACATGTACATGTATCTACGTTTGCGTATTTGGATTAGTAATAAAGATACCTTGACAATGCATTTCCTATTAAGCCCCATTATCACTTAAGAAAAGAGCCTAACGCATTAGAACCCCCCCCCCCCCCACCCCCAACAGTAAGCCAATTAAACTTTTAATGAATTACTACTGAAAACGTAAGTCATCTAGCTGATAACAAATGCTAATAATGGCTATAAATTGAGTCAGGAGATAATGATTTGTGTCCTACAGAAGTGCTGTTATGGCTTGAAACCATTGTTAATGGTAGTCATAAAAACTTGACATTAATTTGTATACAAAACATGCAACAAATTTAAATGCATATAAAAATCATTGCATCAGGTCATTCAATTAATATTTCAATGTTCTTCATACTGCTTTAACGACTATCTAGCTCATAATGATGACTGAGGAACTCAATTACAGGTTAGTTGTGACAGTGGTGGCTCATTAAGAGATGGAACTGATAGTACTTGTCACTGATTAATCTGCATGAATGGAAAGTAATCATTCTAAATCAACCTGAGAAGACAGATGAATTCCAAAGTCCACATGATCATGTCTATCACATATTTAATCCATTAGATCCCACTGAATACGCCAATATGAATTTAGCATAAAACTGACCTGTGGATTGGTGTTTAAAAAGTTGAATTAATTTTTACCTGATATATTAAACTTGGCTGCTTGGGCTTCATTAAAGAGTTCCTGTAGGTTTATCCTTGGGCTCAGGTTTCCCAGTCTTGTGACGACATCTTCATCGGTTGGTGTCGTCCTTCCTGCTGCTTCAGACATGTTTAGCGTGTCCAACAATATGGTTCCTGGGACCCAATATCAAAGAGAAAAAAAATACAATAAATTTGGCCGAGATTGCTATGATACTTGTACAGATTAACATGATTTATCTGTTATCAATGCTTTGATCTACAGATAGAAACATTATGTTGCATCCATACCGATTTGACCGACGATAATGTAGTTTTCATGCCTACAATGATAACTTCCTATTTCCTTCCTGTTTAATGCCTCATATACTTCCAAACTCTTAACTATCATTCATGTAAAACTATTTCAGTCATCTGCTGAACCCCAAAGTAACAACAATTTGGTAATAGAAACAGCAAATACCCCACAGATCTGATTATTTGTTTGATTCTTTACTGCCACACAAAAATCCCTCTGTTCCACATCATATTAATCATGGGATAGATATAACAAATGTTTTGATGTTATCTCACTGTTTCCAGTGCAAGATTAAAGGTAATACAAAGTTTTGGGAAATTTTGAAAATTTGGTGGATAATGATTCTTTACAATTTTGATATATTTGGATGCCCCTGTGGATGTATAATAAGCACTAAAAAATTAGCCCCTAAGACAGACACTTCTGCTTTCTAGAAAAAATGAAAATAATAATTTATCGGTGCTCCCGATAAATTTTGATAAATTTCAAATAGCGCATACGGCCGTACAATGGTAGCTGCGACCCTGAAAATTTCAGAATACTATATGTAGTTGTGATATAAACCTACCAAACGGGAATAGCTTATCGGTCAAAATTAGTCAAGACACATTTTTTTATAGCTTAATTAATATCTTGACCTTGAGAGGACGCTATACAACATAAAGTGTTTGTTATTAATAACTTCATAACTTTAGAGTCGATTTCAACCACGACAGCGATTACTGCATATTGTAGGATCGCATATGCTTCCAATATGTTCATTTGAACCAAATTCATGACCCCATACCAAAACTTTATATTACCTTTAATCTATAGCAATTTTAAAAGAGTTGTCATGGAAGTTAATTTAGAAGAGAAGAGGGTAATTTTGCAAAATTATCATGTTGCATCCATCCTTCTGTCAATTGGTGCCTATCATGTTGTGCAACAGTGCATGTGTGGCAAACAAGCAACCATGCAGAGCCAGAGAGGCAAAGAAAGCAAGCCAAGTGGGAAACTGAACAAAAGATATATAAGCAATGGCAGCTCACCGAGAAGCAATTTGACTAGTTGGTGATCCAAAATTTCCAGATGTTTATCCAAGATCTGTCTGGCTACCAACGTTGAACATGAGCCGACCATCTCCCTAGTAATGCTGATTACTCTATCCTCATCGTCATGGCGACTGTTTACACGATGATCAATCACCTCCACAACATACTGGTCTAACCAGGTGTCACTAACTGCAGGTACGTTGTGATCAACGAGAGTTAATGTTAAGTTTGGTATGGTTTTGAGATCGATCTCGTCCTTGCAGATCAAGTCTGTGAGTTGGATGTTACATCGTGGTAGGAGGTGAGTTGTCTCAGTTCTCAAGGGTAACTCATCCGCAGGGATGTTGAGCACAGGTATTATGGCCTCTACATCAGAGTCAGAATCCTGCAAAAGGTTCAACAGAGCAAGAAAAGATATTACCTTATTGAACAAAACATCAATTGACTTTATAATATTCCCTTGTAAATGTTTATCATATCATACATGAGATCAAGCAAGTCATTCATATCTAGTAATGAAGTGAAAAGTGATATAGCACTGTACATACAAGATTTACTTGAAGTCATTACAATTATTTTATTCAAAACTTTTTTAAAAGAAACCTCACCCCAAAGAACAAGTGTAGATATTCTGAAAAATGAGATGTAAAATATTCCTTACAACAGCATGACATGGGTGCAGCTATTTTCTTGAAAATGTGACTACCTGAAGATTAATGGGCAAGAATACAATAAATCACTTGGAATACTCACAAGTTATTTCTTGGGGTAAGGTTTCCTTAACTCAATGGCTAATTTAAAAACAAATATTAAACATTAAGCAGTCTTTCATGTCATGACTTTTAATTGACTAGTATGTGTATATATTATGTCACTTATCCATTTCACGGCTTTTAACCTACAAGTTTGTGTGAAAATAATGTAAATTTAAAAAAAAAAAAAAAAAAACGTCAACGAACCATGATCTGTTCAGAGCCAGAAGGCCATCAATGCTGTTTTTGAACTTCACGCCCTTCTAGCTCCAAAGTGATTTAATATTCATGTTGGTTTGATATTGTGCTTTATGTGTATCATTTAAGCAAAACAAAGAAAATATACTCATTTAGGTCACTATAGTGTCTCCTATATAATCTTCCTTGTCATTAATATATGCAGAGGAAATGGATGAGGTTCTTAACGCGCAGACAGGAAATAGGGGTATTAAGGAGCAGATTTTTTTTGGCATTGTCTCAACTATTATTACACTGGCTATTCATAGAAAAAAAGTCTGTGTTTCTACGAACTGTACTTGTTCGGAAGGAAACGTGTATCACAAAGTATGCCAAGCATTTCTGTACTGCTTACATTCACAATCGAACATTTGTATAGAGAAAAGAACTTTTCAAGATTGAGGAACTAACTCTTTTTGATTTATTGTTACTGTTGTTATTGTTGTTATTGTCGTTGTTGTTTGTTCGTTCGATTCTATTTCTACCCCTTTGAATTGTACAAACACTCTCAGAGAGGCCTGAAGTTCCTGAACAGTAAGCTGAACAGGAGAATGACGGTGACACCATGAATAACCTTTAAAGGTACTTTAAAGTGAAAAGTCAAACTCAATTCCAAAGGGCATACAGCCATCTTGTCCATGTTGGAAAGTCTCATGCAATATGATTATTGTTTGGTGTGATGTTCAAGGATACATAATTACCTCATGCATTTGTTGTTTGTTTAAAGCTTCACCCTCTTGCAGCATTCTACAAAATGACTATAAAATTAAATACTTAATTTTTTGTGGTGACTTGTTCCTTCTCTTTTGTTGTAGATATTGTTGTTGATGATGTTATTCTTTTTCTTTTAAGTTTTTTTTTTCAACAAGACTTTGTAAAGATTTTGCGTCACAGCCAAAGATTAGTTAAAGAGTACCTTGAAGTTATGCCTTTCGAGAGCCTGACCTGTTTAACAGTGAGAGTGAAGTGAGTCATTGAAGAATGAACAATGGCTGTCACTCAAAATCTCTATTTACTTTGAGAGCTTTTCATCCTGTCTCTATTGCAACTTTACCCTGATCCAAATAAATAGTTTGTTACTAAAAACAGTCTGCAAGTTCTCTGTGGCTCATCATTAAAAAATAGAGCTCACGTTTCAATGCCTTCTACTTAACTATATTAAAGTCCCATGTACATTACTTGCATGAATTCTCTGTATCACTTTTAGCTGCAGGGATATCTTTTTTTCAGAGGTATTTTTGGGTCCTCTCCATAATGAAATTCACATAACAAATACTTCTTTCTCTTATTTTGATCACTGAACAATAAAATATAAACAAATTTTTCTTTGGAGGCTGTTACTATAAAAGAGGCCAAGTACTAGTAATCTTGTGTGTTATTGTAGTTTGGACAAAAGCATGTTCTGAGTTATGCAGAAAATTCAACTACTGTTACATGTACATGTAGCTGTATAGTGTACAGCCAAGAGCTACATGTAGAAGGGCCTTCACTCCTACACATCAGACGATAGACTCTCTTCTGGCACTTAATAGACAATATCTTGTTTGGTGATAATAGTTCCAGTCAAACTATGAAGACTTGTCTCCTTCCTTTCTTTAGAAGTACATGTTCTTCAGCAACACTGCATAACAAACAGTCTTGCCATCTAAACAGACAATAGTAGAAACATTTGAAGCCATAGGCAATGCCATGAGACAATGATACAAGGTAGTGGCACTGACATGAAGCCAAAGCTTGCCAATGTCCCATTGAAACATGTGTTAAAGGTAAAGACCAGTTTTGGAAACGCCCCCCTCTCAAAAAAATGAAATGGAAGCTCTTATTACCAATCATGTGACAGATTTTGCAGAGAAACCGCCTACTAATTGATATATGTGGTAAATTATTATATCTATTTGGACCTGATAGATATCACGCATGTGTCACGCACTTGTCGCAAAGTCCCATATAAATCTTTCTGTGTACAGTGCTTGTAACTGTACCAAGACTGGGCCAAATTTCTTTTCATTTTGATGATTCCAGAACCTTGCAGTACACACCAATACTTATATGCTAGATGATCAACCCTTTCTGATTGAATCCACGTTTCTTTTACAATGCAATCGCATGACCACAACTGGTCTTTATCTTTAAAAAAAACACATAATATCAATAGAATGGGCACAAACTTTGATGGACATAGGATTGGATGCTTGTTGAAATGCTTGTCCGTTTTATATCAAGCATTTCAAGAGGATATCAATAGTCTAACTTAAACTCATGACAGTTTTGTAAAACTTTATTGACATTAAAGGATAGCTTACCTGTGACAGATGGTATGCATGAGTTATTGCTGAGACAGTGGAGTCCAAATCACAGGCTTCATTTCCAATGACTACATGAACCTTGCTGAATGATGATAGTGATTGCTGTAAGGATAGAGGATAGGATGCAAACAAGGATGGGGGTAAGAAAAACAAAGAGATTGAAAGGAAATGAAGAAAAACAAAGAGATTGAAAGGAAATGAAGAAAAAGAAGACGGAAATTAATTAGTGTAAAATCTTTGCTTTTAGTAACAATTTGCATTAACCTCCGGTTTAAACACCTACTTAGCACCTTTTAGAGGATACCAACCATTTAGTCAGCGTCTATTGTGTACATACTCTACAAGGCCTAAGCATCTCATGGAATAAATCTGTAGCAAAATAATTACTTGCATTACAAGGGTTACAATTTCAAACAGATCTTTCAATTATGAATCAATTAATACTTCAAGAATCAGAACAGTCTGATGATTAAGTTCAAACCGTTGGGGCATTCAAGTGCAGTGCAGATTCAGTGATTCCCTTATATCACTATCATATTTCAATGATGAAAAATTGACACTAGGATTTTAGGACTTATTATTCATATTGAAGCGAAAATCTGTGCATGATATACATGTATGCTCTGATTGATCTTTTCAAAGTATTCAAACTATTTACCCCAAATTGCAAATACATGTAGATGTAGATCTAGGTGATCTTATTTTAACTGATGAACATCAATGCATGTTACAAATTGTAGGTTGAATGCAAGTTATAAAAAAAATTTCTTATCATTTTTTAATTATCATTATCTGTATTTTGATTGCAAGGCCGGACCAAGGTTTCAGCTCTGATTCTTGTATCGATTCCTCAGTGGTTTCAGTCGGCAAGTTAAATTCAATGTTGAATAATTCACTCCTACATGTAGATCCAAATCAAATGAATGGTCAAAGGCAGTGGTGGGTAAGGCATTCACTGAGATCATCACACTTTTTCATGGAAAAGTGTGCAATAGTTTCCAGCTAGTATCCTATGATATCTAGCCACACCAATGAAATCATAATTTATCATGCATCATTTGTATAATAGCCCACATCAAAACAACTGCTCTGAACATATTGCATTTCTGAATAGAGGACATCATGAAAGAAATAGTTTAAAGATCACTGATATTGTGAATATAATCTGTTTTTGATATATACATGTATATAAGAGTCATATGTAACAATTGGTACATAATCTATCTTATCTCTCACATTTCCGTTTAAAAAAAATAATGCATTGTCCTCTCACTATCAGATAGTAGTGAAAGTTCCCGGTGTACATACTCTGATAATAAGAACTACTGTATCAAGAAATCAGTGAACCGGAATTGATGCTATTCCTAAATAGAGGCCTGTGCACTATATGTTATGTAATGATAAATCCCTGGCACAGTTTTCCTTACCACTTATCGGTCAATGGGCTGATCATCAAACGTGTAAAATATAACTGAAGGTAGGGTTTCTCCTATGATATTCTTTTTACTTACCGGTAGATCAACTTCTAGCTTCCTTATTTGGTTTGACTTCATCATACAAAAAAGCGTTAACACCACCTTAAATGCCCAATCCCATATCCCATTCAAAATTACGGTATCAACCCTATATTTATTATAGTAATTACAAAAATTTCATCTTTATTTCTAGTTCTACTTTGGGTTTAAATTCATGGTCTTTTCCAAAGCAATATTCGCTTTTAACCATATTTATAGTTTCATATCATCAATTACATGTACAGTCAAACCTGTCTATAGCGACCACCCAAGGGAAACACAAAAAGTGGCCTTTGTAGGCAGGTGGTCTTTGGAGACAGGTTCCTTTAGTACATGATTCAATGAGAACCCTTTCAAGGGAAACAACAAATGTGGCCTTTGTAGACAGGTGGTCACTAAAGCAGGTTTGACTGTAATACCTCTTGATTTTGATACCAAAAAAAAAGAAATACTCTCAAATATTATGAAATAACTAATATCTATTATAATAGTACAGTAGATGCTGCAATAATATTTACAAAAAGATTGCATAATTGCATGCCAAAAAAAAGATTCTATAGGTGACATTTTCTTGGGTATGAAAAGAGGCTAGGTGTCCCCTGCTAAAAACTAATAAAGCCATCAGTATCTAATAAGGAAATGAAATTTATAGGCAAAATGAAAGGGATCCTCATTCATATTAACTTAGCTGACAGGATCCTCTTTACTATCGCTTGAAGGCATCCTATCAATAGAAACTGATGAGTCAATTATATCTTCTCTTTCTTCTCCTAATAAACGATGGATTCTTTAATATCCACTAACCTTCCATTCAATACCACTTGGATTATGGATTTCAAACTACTTCAATCATGAAACTAAAGGCAGAGCTATAAATGAAGTCATTTAGTATTAGATACACTTGGTGATATTTAAAAGCAAGCCTTCTCCTTGAGTTTTTAAAATTATCAAATAATTTACCTTTTGCTTTTTCTTTTGTAATGTCATCATTTGTGTACTTGATGAAGCGGTAATATTTAATTTACAGTTGCTTCACATTTTCTACTTGTGTATTTACTACTTGCAAGTACTTGATGAATTTCTGATAATAAATATTTTCAAACTTATCAAACTTCTTTTTGTAAGTACTTGAAAATAATCAAAAATTGTGGATTCTAATTCAAGGAATTGAATTAAATTGAAATTATAAAGTATGTAACCCTTGCAAGTCCTAATGTTTGAATATGTCTTCCTATTCTTTGCCTTATCCATTTTAACAGAGTTACTTAGAATCAATAATTTGAAAATCTAAAAAATGAGAAAGACATACATGACAACAGCCCTGGAGTATATGGGCCAAAGAATGAAGAAGATGAGTTTCTTTATGACATACTTCTGGTACAGCTATCTGTCATTGAGAGTATCCTAGTCTTGCCTAATTTCCTTTCCATTGGATTAACATTCCTGTCTTCCCATACAACTGCTCTAACCTAACCTAAGCTGATCTCTTTTGCAGGTTTTCTTGCTTGTATTCTAGAATGTGTGAAAGTGGCATTCTTAGTCATTTGAAGTCCTGTCAATCCAAAATGACTGATTCCTGTTCCAACCAAGTTCAAATGACCTCCGCTTCACCTAAACCCAAGCTTCCTACAGCAATTTCTCAGTGTATAAGTGCTTTGAAGAGTATTCCTTCGACATTGATGTTTAATTTGTTTCTTTCAAAGGAAAGGGGCCACTATTGAATCATATTTTTGTGTGTGTTCTTTTATATTCAGAGATAGGAGGGGTAATCTGACCTTTAAAAAAAAATCAAACTTAATTTGCTCTGTTATCGTCTTTGTGAGAAATGATTTTGCATCTGACAAGTTCAAGAATTGTAGGAGTCTCAATAGCATGTACTTTTTTGTCTCTAAGCTCAGTTATCATTCAACAAACTGACCCTCACATTCATGTTCAATACCAACAATACAACACTTATATATTTATGCTTCCAGTTGTGATATGAAACCCTTTCTTTTCAAGTAAAATACATGATATGCCATTATAATCAATTCCTTGACTGTGGATGTCAACAGGATGACAAGGAATTTGTTTAGGTCAGATTCAATACGTACATGTATTGTAACTAATGCCATTCATCTTAGTTCATGTGTACATGTACATGCATGTAAAATGTTTATGTACATGTACATATAAATACAATATCTGCAAATCTAAATATTCTCTAGGGTGTAAAAGTTTGTTATGAATAATTTGAAAAGAGATCAATGTGAGAAAAAAAAAAGAAAAAGAAAGAAAAAGAAGAAAGTGAAATAGAGAGTCCTCAGAAGGTTAAGACTACTATTTGGGGCATGATGAACAAGCCTTGCAGACAGACATATTGCCTCTTCTCAGATATTGATAGTGACGTCTTGTTGATGATTCAGATCTGTTTTTCACGTTCAGTTTGTATGTGACTCTGAGTAACCATGACACTAACTTTTGGGTGGGAAAACAAATATCTTCTTCTCTTTAAAGGTGCCATTTATTAGTTTCATGTGAAAATGAATGAAGTTGAATTAGCTTTATCAAGTACAGTGCAAGAATTTAAGCAGTTAGCGTGGCTGTGAACAAAATTATTACGACTCTTTTACTTCTCCTTTTTTTTCCTCTTCTTTTTCTTTGTCAGTTACTTTGAGTTCTCAAAGCATTAAGCACATTCCTTTACAGAATTTGACCATAATTATCAACACAGTTATTCTTTTTAGTATTGCACTGTGATTTGTCTTAGTTATCTTGCTGCCAGTTTCTGTTCCAGTAAACATGTACTTCCTGCAGCCTACAGGTTGACTTTTACTTTGTTTTTCTCATGGTGGGATGGCTTCCACTGTACTCTGATTTTAATTTGTCTCTTTAGATTTATAATGGTATAGACACAAACAAGCATGATTATACATATGTATCGACAACAACTCAAGATTCAATGTCACATCATTTAATATTATGTGGGTTAATGTCCTTGCTGCAAAGCCTGCAATGGAATCATACATTAATTTTAAACCTTGTATTAGATTGCAGGGGTATCACTGGGTTTCACACCTCAACAGCTGGGGCAGAAATAAAAGAACTGGCATGCATATAACCATGTTTATTGATATCTAAAAACCTTAAGAACAACAGTATGTAAACATCTGGAAATAAGGCAATTTCCATAGCACCCTTGCACAAGTCTGATACTCAGCTGCAAAGGTGTGGCTAGCGGTAGTCTAGATTGATCAATAAAAATAGTTCCGAGGGGCTTCAGCAGACACAACATATGGACAAAGTTCTATCCCAGGTAACAAAATCATTCTCACAACTGATGGCAGGCAGAGGGTATTCATAAAGGTTTGCGAACCCGTCAAGCTGGACCTACATCCACTAAAACTTGCCACACACCCAGGAATTCATAATTATAGCCCCTAATTAATGATTGCCATGAGTAGGAACGACCATCCGTCAGAAGTGTGTCCTAAACTTGAATGTGGAGCCCCTTTTAATCCCATGGCATCTAAAGGGGGTGGTACTCAATCTGAGTGAAGGTCTCACATGTTTGGACTGGAGGTGGCTACACTTTTTTTCTGAAATATTATTTTATGGAACTACAGACACACCCTAAATTTGTCATCACTTTATTTCTTCATAAAATCTGCTTGAATACCGGTATGTTGATAAATCTTGTGTGTGCGTGTGTGGTGAGTGCTCCCTTGCATTTCCCAACTTGCGAGAAAACCTGAAACATTTAGTCTTGCATTTAATGAAATCTGAAATAATTTCATATACACTGTACCCACAATGTTTCCATATTGCAGGCAACTTTTGTCCCAAAATGTTGATTTTCACAAAGAAAAATTGCCATATAAAACCTCTACCCAGAGGTGCACAAGGAAAGACAAACCAGAGACTTGATAGACAAGGACTGGAATCAAGC
>BEXV01000001.1:260270-274092 GCA_003118195.1 Hemicentrotus pulcherrimus | reverse complement strand
TTGTTTTCATTATGAAATTCATGTTGAGACACAGAGATTTTTGAAAACCAATAAAAAGTTGCATTTTGAGGACTCAAAATATTCTGCACCTGTGTATACGACGCACCCCGACTTTTGAATTTTCCCCACGGTAAAAAAGTGCGTCTTATACACGGAGATTTACGGTTATTGAATTAAAATGAAGAATTTGTTTGAAATCTCTAGCAGGAAAAGGTGACCATTTAAAAAAGAGTGATAATACTTATTGTGATGTTTTTCCTTTCAATTGTGATACACCTTCCTGTGAAAAAGCTTCCTTGTTTTCAAAAGGATCCTGTTTATCCATGAGCAAAGCTTCAAGCCAATGAGGGGTTTTCCCTCATATAACGGTAGTGATTCATCTTCAATATTTGTCCTTTGAATTTGTGTGGGAGTAAGAGTTTATAATGGGATGAATTCAAACACAGATCTACTGTAAAATAATTTTAAAAAACTAGTTAATACAGTATAGAAAATTATTACAAAATGGCTGAAATTCATGTTGTTTTCGGAATGGAACATAATTTCCATCCCCCTTTTCTGTGAAAATGAAATATAAGGTTAATCCAGCCAGTCTTCAAAGGTTTTCAGGATATAAAATTCTACTAGTCCTTGTGAAGAGAAATTGAAAACAAGGAAGCTTTTCAAAAATTACATGAAATGGGGAGCAATATTCAATCATTTGATCTGTAATTTTAATTGTTGTAGCAAATTTTTGGTTTGAAACCTTTCATTTGTGGTTGTGCAGGTATCTTCCATGCATGCAGCTACCTCTGTGTAAGCACCTTACGTTTAGATTTGTTATTCAAGATTTTATTTGTCCTAAAAATAAAGATGTAATCATTTCAAAGATAGCACCCCAATAGCTGAGACCAATCATATTTCATAAACTCCCCAAGAATATCCATGTACGTATCACCTGTTTAGAAGCAGAATGGAGTTAACTCTATGTTATAGTATGCGAGTTAATGTCCTTCTGCCTCCAACCATTTGTAGGGACCTAGTAGATGAAGCTAAAGACTACCATCTAATGCCTGAGAGACGTTCTATGCTGCAAAGTAAACGCACCAAACCAAGATGCTGCAATGATATATCAGGTCTCATCTATGCAGTAGGAGGATTGACACGCTCAGGTCAGTCCAATTTCCTACCAAGTACACAGAATATTTTGTTTATAATGCTTTTATCAACCTTAAAATATAGACACTCACAGTAAGCTTTTATGCACTCCTGTGGACTTTCTCAAGCTAAGTGCTTCTTCACACAGGTTCAAGTACAATGGATTCTAGACTGAAATCAGTCTTTTGGTTACACGTGCTGTTTGACCTTAGCCTCTCTTGTAAAGGGATAGAGGTTCATTCAGTCTTATGAAGATATATTTGTACTTGGCAAAGGAACAAATAATGAGTTTTCTTCTGTATCAAGTGACTTTTGAATTATATTGCTGTTTAATTAGTTTTCCTTACAGTTGAAATAAATTTGTTGTGTTATAGATTTGTCTGGGTTTTACCTTTTATTAGTTTATTGTAAATTCTACTTGCTGTATTGTGCTGTATTCTTCATCAAGCCTATGGGAATGACAGAATTCATTAATCATTTAGTAGCCAAGGGGTGTTGTGGACTAGTGGATCACCAGACTGTGGATCATGTAATTCCCAGTTCGAGTCCCGCTGCTCGGCAGCTCCACTAATTTCTTTTGACAAAACATTAGTCTACATATGCCACCCTCCCCCCATGTGCTGTAAATGGGTACCTGGTAGGAATTTATTCCTTGAATGCCTTTACGACCTTGCGGCAGCTTGGCTAAAGCAAGGATAATATGAGTACTTTGTAGGTGCCTTGAGCATCCCCTGGGATGAATATTTGTGCAATATAAATGTAGCTACTAGATTATTGTTATTATTAAATGTCTGTTATATGCTCATAGGTGAATCTTTGAATGCAGTAGAGGTCTACGAACCTGTAACTGAAAAGTGGAGTATAACGAAGCCAATGACGACCAGACGTAGCAGGGTTGGTGTAACAGTATTATCAGGACGTCTGTATGCTGTAGGAGGCTACGATGGCCAGTCTAGACTGAATACAGTAGAAGTCTTTGATCCTAGTAGCTATGAATGGTGGGATGTAGCACCAATGAATCACAGGAGAAGGTAGATATACATGTACAGTCAAACCTGTATAGAAAGACCACCTGTCTGTACAGACCGCCTTTTTGTTTTCCTTCAAAAAAGTTTCTCCTTGAAACATGTACTGAAGGAACCAGTATGTAAAGACCACTTGCCTATAAAGACCACTTTTCTGGTCTCTGGGATTGTCTTTATATACAGGTTTGATTGTATTTTTTTTGTAGTACTATAAAATTAGGTAAATAGGTAGAGGGATTGGGAAAGTGCCTTTGACTTTCTTTTGCAATAAATGATGGAGACCCTTTTCTTTTGTTTTATTCATCATGAGCATGAGTGAAAAATGAAGTATTTGCATCATTATGACATGAAGCATTGAATTGCATCTTCAATTCATTCCTTAAAAGCTCAACATGTCATTGAGTGTAGTAGGAGTAGGTGTGATATGAAGAGGGATATGGAAGGCTCATTAGCTTGGATTTAAAACAAAGGAAAAAAAGAGCATCAGGCTTTGTTTACAGAAGATACTGTTAAAAATGAGAAAAGAAATAACAGCTTATATGGATTGACTTCTACCCCAAAATGTCAAATGATGCTCTCAGGGATTAATCAATATGTAGAGAATTCTCAAGAGATTAATTATATTTGTTTATCTTTATGATGGAAATTTTTGACATGACTATTTTATGTATTTTGTTTAACATTTTAGTGCCCTTGGAGTAGCTGCATTAGATGGGCGTGTGTATGCCTGTGGAGGTTATGATGGGATATCTTCTCTCAGCTCTGTGGAATGTTATGACCCAGAAACTAACAAGTGAGTATATTTCCCTTGTTGGAGTGTAGGAAAGTGTTTAGGCCATGAGCATGTACTAGTAGTCACTCACAGTATAACATCATGATTACATGTAATATACTATATGAATGAGGAATGGAGTAGGTAAAGAATGCTTCATGATATCCATGATTTAAGTTTTGCTCTCTCACCAAGAGATGATGATGATAATGTTAATGGTGATAACCATAACAGGTACTACGTAACTTGGTAATGATAACTCTGATGATGTGAAATAGATGTAAGTTTGTTGGAAATCATTTATGTTATTACAACAATAATACATATATAAATATTCTCCTTTATCAACTCTTGAAGAATAAATGTGATAGAATGTGAAATCACTAAGTTTCTTTCTTCGATGTGTTATATCTGTGTATATACAGGTGGTATGTTGTTGCTGACATGACTAAGTCTAGGAGTGCTGCAGGTGTAGCTGTACTCAGTGGAGAGATCTTTGCTGCAGGTGGGCATGATGGTCTTCAAATATTTAGCACGGTAAGCTACCTCTTTGTAGTCAATAAAAGTATGTGATCTTTTACATGTCATCTTCAAATAATAAATTTATGTCATGTAATTGTAAAATGTAGAGTTAGAAATGCTAGATTCCATCGAGCTGTTAAGATGGATGCAATGGATATGCTTTCATTTATGGTATGGTTTCAGTGGTACCTGGCACTAATAGTTTGATGTACTTGGAGAAGCGATTATCAAATTGGCTAGTGATTGTTGCTCATACATGTACTTTCAGTCCTTGTTTTATTCTGCATAATTTGTTATTGATAAATCAATTTCAACATGAATTCTTTAGTGTTGTGATGATTAATTATAAACATTGTGATTGACATAGGTGGAATGCTTCAATCGATTCACTGGACGCTGGACAGTGGTTCAACCTATGCAAAGTAAACGATGTCGTCTTGGTGTCACATCTTTCAATGGTAAACTCTACATCTGTGGAGGTTATGACGGCTCCAAGTTTCTCAACACCGTAGAAGTCTACGATCCAGTGGCCAACACATGGACCTATGCAGCACCTATGAACTCTAGAAGGAGTCGTGTAGCTCTCGTTGCAAACAGAGGGCGACTTTATGCCGTTGGAGGTTATGATGGACTTACGAATCTGAACACTGTAGAGATGTATAATCCACAGGAAGATGAATGGACTTTTGTTTCACCTATGCAATCCCATGAGGGAGGGGTGGGTGTTGGAGTTATACCTCTCTCTGTCTGATCGTACCACCAGGATCAAGATCATTGTCTGGCTTCCCAGAGCTCTTAAATTGAAGGCATTTTAAGTGTCCTAACTCTGTGGTTGGGTACAGGCATTGGTAGCCCATATAGTTCAGGATTCACAACAGAGGTTTATTCTTAGGTCATGGTTGAAATGCCAAGAAACGTCTTGTATGTGTGACCCTATGTTCAATGAAAATGCAATATACACTGAGACTTGTTTATGTCAGTCCACAGTGAAGGTGTAAACTGTTGTTTAAAACCATTGGTTTGACCTTAGTGCAAAATCTCCTTTATGAATTTGGGCTTTAGTGTACATGTTTGAATACAGTACATGTAGGTCAGGGTAATTACATAATTATACACTTCCATCATTTGGTTAAAATCATTCCGTTTTGAATTTTAACTTGAGACCAATTTTAATGAACCATTAGGGTAGAGTTCATGTACCATTCTGTTTAAGACCTTTCGGCATCATCTGAAAATATATTGTGATTGATTCAAATTTGTCTCTTCTTGACATCAACTCTATATAGAGAGATAGGAGTGTAAGAGGAAGTTGTAACCGATCTAGATCAACCAAAGCTCTTTGTAAGTCAGGGCCCTGATTTGTATTGAACATTGTCATTGTACTGGTATCAAAGCCAGCCTGAAGGGAGTTTGACCATCTAAATGTACTACTATCTGTTACAGAACAAGATCAGACAGATTCATTATGCATTTGGTTATTCTGTCATAAACCACAAATTTGAAGTTCATTATGACTTTAATATGGCCCTGTCGTTGCATTTAAAGTTGCTATATAAGACCAATTTAAAAATAAATACCCGTACTTTAAAAATTCCTTTTTTACATTCATTCTGTAGTCACAGCCCAAACCAACTCCAAACAGACAGGTATTTGACCATTTGGGTGGATTTACTGGTAAATGGAATTGTCTGTTTGATCTGATGTCGGTGTGATGTCAGTTTCTTTAGTGTGACGGGGGCATTAAACCAGACCAATTTGAATGAAATCCAATGATACACTTTGTTTTGTCTGATCTAAGCAGTAATGTATGATCATTATATTATCACAATACTCGTTTACAAGGAGGGACTGGCAAGGGAAGAAATTAGATATGGTTTGTCCCTAAATTTTGTGATTCAGTTGAGATTTAGTTTGATCATTCTTTGAAGAATTTGAAGCAATAATTTTTCAGAGTATTTTTTTTTTTCAGTACCGATAATGATTCAGAGTGTTCTAAGGATGATGTGTGTTTAGATAATATTAGAATCTCTCTCTTCCCTTCGCCAGTTTCCCTTCTTATCAAAATCCTTTTGATCAAATGGTGGTCTGTGGAAACCATGAAGATTTATTTGTTTTTTAGCTGTGCAATATATTTTATGACTCTTCCAGTATTCAGTTTCATGGATCTTGGTTTCTCAGTTTTGAAGAAATTTTTAAACAAAAAAAACTACTTCAAAACACACCGATGTAAATACGAATAAGATGTACATGACAGGCAAATTGATATTCAATTGTAGAATTCATTAGAAATTGACACATTTTCACATGATGTTACACAATAAAGGCTTCATTCACAATATCAAAATATGAGCCTTTTGATATTTAGACGGCATGTGATAAGAGTGCCATTATGAAGATAATGGAGGAATTTCACCTGGATGATTTGGTTGTACATTACATATGTTGTATACAGTGGACCAGTAGGGCACAACTTGGTATCCATTAGAGCGTTTCTTGTAGATCACTTTTTAGAATAGTGCTCTCGCTCAACTATTTGAATAGGATAGAGTTTGATGATGAGACTGACAGCTGTCCTGGTTGCTCACCTATGAGTGCTAGAAGGCCATTAACTCACATACTTTAACTTGGATATAATGCCCTTCTGGCTATCAGCACAGAATATATATATATCAAGTACTTGTTGTCCTTAGTATCTGAGCTAAAATCAGCTCCAATCAGTGAGTTGTTGATCATGTATTGTGATAAAGTCCTTTTAGAAGATGTGCTTTTGAAATGTAGAAAGAAAGCATATTATTGACAATTTGAAGTGACCAAAAAACATAAATTTGATGTGTGTGGTGAATAATGGTAAGAGGATCTTAGTCATATATTTCAAGTTTTCTTGTTTAGATAAATTTTGAAAACCTTTTATTTTTGTATTTTGCGGATATATATTTAAATGAAATTGAATGGTGCTTTTTACTGGAATAATTTTGTTGCCCGTGTGTGTGTGTGTGTGTATGTTTTTAAATTTCATTATGATGTTCACTTTATAGCTTTAAATCTTGTACTAGTTGCCAGTGAAATTAATGCTAATATTTTAGAAATAAAACATTTTCTTAGCTTTAAACTGTGTAAGCAAGTTAAAAGCAAAGTTTTAATTCATGCCTGTTTACCTGTCACTTATAAAACATGCAAATTGTTCATGCCTTGTAGAATGAAAGTTTTAAAAACACGAAATTGGCATATGAAAATGAGAAGTTTGTAACGAGTCTTGGAATGTATCCTTGACCTTCGACAAAAAGAATGAAATAGAGTGGTCAGTTCCATGTACAGATCAGATTCATGCTGATAATTATCTCAAAAATAATGAGTGCTTTTAATCTGGCCCTTCATATCTATAACTTTTTTAAAATAACGTTTTCAGTTTCTAAGGCAGGGTGTTTTGATCATGAACCATGAGGTTTTAAAGACCAAATTGTTTGCAGTCAATTCTTTCACATTTTTTCTCTGAAATTTGGAATGATATTCAACCCTGCCCCCATCTACATCTTAATTTTACCTGTATATATCTTTTGTCCATAAATTCTCTTAACCCATGGCAGAATTTTATCATTACTGGTATCAGATGTGAGCTAGACATTCCATTTTACATGTAGATTTAAATCTTGACAGAAAATTCATGGTAAACCTCTGTTGAGAGCAGTAAGGGACGCCCATTTAATCATCAAATGAAATATTGCATTCTGCTTGTATCATTCTGTGATGTGCAATTTTTATCATAACCAGTACAAAAAAAAGATGTCTGGGCAAAGTTTCATGAAATCATCAGAAGTTCAAGTTAAACATAGCAACATCCCATTGAAATTCATGTTATGTTATCATTTGTACTTATGACAGTTTCGTGAAACTGTGCCCCCGTGTCTAAAATATCAGTATTTAACATACCGGTACTCAATGTATAAGGAGCACAAAAGTAGAAGTATAAGACGTATTCTTGTTAGTTCATTCAACGGAGCGAAGAAAAAATTAAGGCTATAGTATTATCGTGATATCTCAGTGTTTGCAGTGCAAGTTTGTTAAATATCCTTGAAAATAAACAAACTTTGTAGTCTGTGTTTGCACATGAAATACCAAATTAGTTGAATAATCTGTAGCTAATAAATGGTACTATTTTTGTAATAAGTTAGTATTAGACAATGCCATTGCAAGAAACCATCTATGATGTACATACATTGTATTCCACCCTCTTGTTCTACTAAGCATAAAACAAAGTAGAACAAATTCATAATCTAACAAGTTATGAGATTGGTAAAGAAGTTCATTCCCTTTAAAAAGTCAATTAGACACATGAATTTTTCTGTGACTTTGGATGTCGGTTGAGTAAGTATGTTGGTATGTGGTGAGTGTCTGATTGAACTTTTAAGATGCAACAAATTTTGTTTTCTCTTATAATTATGTCTTATGTGAAAGCAAGATTTGATTTTGCAATAAATTATTTCAGAAATAAATTGCCCAATATGTGTGTTGTTTTTATACAGGATTCTCTTTCTTATATTCATTATGTGTTCTGATTTAAAAAAATTATAGTTGCATTTGATATGGAAATGATAACAATGTTATCTTCCTTGATCAGCTTCTGAATAATGATGTGAATACTAACAATCAAAATTTTAGTCAGAATAAGTTTTTCTCCCTTAAGGAAGCTTGCTATGTCCCCCGACATTGTTACCAAAAAATTGTCTTCATTAATATAGGCATTCCAAACTTGGATATAAAGATTTTACTTCATGGAATGTTCATGTAGAATTATACTGCAAATTCTTCCAAAATCAGATGGTACATGGAGTCAGGCCCGGTGATGGGCTTTAAAGGTACTGCCATTAACACACATTGCATGTTTGAACATGCATCTTGATCAATTATTATACTCATTATGAAATCTTGCTTTGAAATTAATTATCACATATAATTTCATAAACAAAGCATGCTATAACAACACAAATGTATCTCAAGTTGAAGAAAGGCAGCATAATCCCATTATTATCTTGTTATCATATAAATCTGTCTTTATTCATTTGTACAAGCTTTCACTGAAACATAAATTTATTGATTAATGCATTCCTAACTCCTATTGCACAAGGAATGCGTTCAAAAGGAAGAAAGAGAACATGTGACATACACAGAATAGCAGAAATCTACATGCAAGTACCTTGCACTATAATGCCAGTACTGTTAAAATATACATACATGTACATGTATATTTATAAATTGCTTGTAAATCCAACAAAAATGGTTACCAATTTGTTTTTTTAGCTACCACTGTACCTTCCAATCAAAAGCTTATACATTTTTAATTTTATTAGTTTGATAATAGCATAATAATTTTTTAGTCACAAATTTGAAATTGATAGCAGATCAATGTCTTTGATATATGACAGGGGTCATTTGCATATTCAAAACAATTTATGAACATGTACATACATGCAAAATTGTCTTCTCATTTTCTCTGTCTTCTACTCGGCTGAATGTACATATAACCTGAATATATTTATATATTATCACAATACAAATTCAGTTAACAATTTAAGGATGAACTTTAAAAGTAAAATGTTTGAATGTAAGATAATCCATGTAATATTGAGAAGGAATTCTCTGAATGTGTAACGCTATATTGTCAAAAGTAACGGATGTTTGTGAAATCTTGCTTGGTTACTTGAAGAGGTACTGGTACATAATGCAGTATGCTCCCCGTCTGTCAAATACACATGAACTTACAGTTGCAACTATTGGCAAGCTACAACATCTAATTGTATTTTGTTGTGTGCGACACTTTTCTTACACAAGAAACTCTCAAACCATACAAAACATATCATTCTCTGACACCCAGGTCCTTGGCTTATAATACCTGCATATGATGATATCTTTATTTGATTGGACTACTTAATAATAATAATAATAATATTCAGCTTTTATATAGCGCTTAATACATCTTGGACGTCTCTGAGCACTTTACAGATATACTTAAAAGGCCAATATATCTTAAAGCACTTGGAAGATCTTTGGCTATCAAAGGGATTTAAACATCAAGGATAAATGCATTAAGAAAGAGAGTAGTACATCATATTGATTTGAAATACATGACTCCCAGTTACAAGTCTACAGCCCTCCAACTAAGTCGCTATGCCTCCCCTTTAATATAGTGCCATCAAATATTTTCTTTAAGTTCCACTTTTCTTATAGTAAAAGCTACATGTTTCATTCTGGAACTCCTGTTTACCTGTTATACATGTATACTGTCTGATTGAATTTCCGTTTCCATATTTATGTCAAGGATAATAATCGTCTCTGCATGCTGAGTATAGCTTTAATGTTTGTGATAACCAACAATATCCATATGCATTTTAATGATTTGTAATACCACTTCATATTATAAAACACTATGTAAGGTAATGGAAGCTAAAATTGGAAGAACAGAAAAGAAATTTTAAAAATAATGGTGAAAATTTGTAACATACAAAATCCCTAAAATGTTATAATTGATTCCAATATGTTTAACATATACCAATACCATCATTACTATTTGTAAAGTCCAAATGAAATAAATATTAGGACTACAAAAATGCTACTTGTCCATTACCAAAATACACTCTTGAATGTTTGATCAAATGCAATGAGAAAGGTATACAACTATTAAAAAATAAAAGGTAGGAGAATACTCAAATTCAAATCAATACTTTCAATGTGTTATACATGATAAATATACATTCTAATGTACCCGGTATACAAAAACCCTTCAAATATACAGCAGGAATAAAATGTTCAGTAATTTTACCATACATGTACGTGTACCTGTTTGTTCATTAGAGTATAGATTTATCTCTTTACATATATTATGGTAATAAACATACATATCAATCAGGAAGTCATCAAAATTTCACAAAGAACAGCCCCCTAAACCATCTACCACATAATGGTAGCTACTGCTAAGTAGTAATGATTGTGATGGTTCTCCAGTTTACATTAATTAAAAAAGAAAGCCTGAATGAAAAAATATTTCAGAGTCAAGGAAAAGTTGAAAGCATTTGATAAATAGTCTACCTCTACATGTTCCACCTATTGCGTATTCTTTTAAAAATGAGAGCTCGTCAAGTTTGACAGTTGAAAATATAAACCCTTGGAGCTTTTGAAACTGTAGAACAGGACATGATCATGTGTACTAGAAAAGTATGCAGAATCCTAATATTCAGAAGCTCATTTTAAATTTTGCTAAATGTAGATTATATAATATTGAGTTGTGTACAAATGGGTAGTTCTTTGATTTTGTCTACCGATAAACATACATGCATACCCATTCTATAAAATATAGGCAACACCATGGTATTTAATAGAGTATATGTATATATTAAACTACAAGTTATGTAATATTCTCCGGTCATTTTAGTACCCTATATCAAATGATTAAATGACATTTTCATTATACTTCTGGAGAATAATAGTTTAACTCCAATCTATGACCCTCATCATAAATTTTGGGATTTAAATGATTCAAGTCAAATTGTCTGTATAGTAAAACTCACAAAGAATTGAAACATGATGTGACAATGTATCAAAAGCTGTGTACATATGTATAAGTATATTGTACATTCTGCATAAGTGTAGAATACTATGTTATGTCATGATTCTAATGAGGGGCTTGCATTGTATTCTCTCTCCTAGAAGCAATGACGTAAAAGTAGGAGTACCAGTTTAAGGAATCTGCCAGTCACCTCAAAGGATATGTGAGACAGTCATGTCATGATTGAAGGGATTAACCTTTGGTCTTACCATAGTTTTTTAATCTTTGGCTAAGATTTTTTTATCCAAAGCTATAGGAGAGCCAAATTGACATGGAGAAGAAGTATCTGCATCATGATTGAACCCTCTAATATCCTCTACAAACCATTCAACTTGTCTCAGTGGCCACCTCTTGAGAAATGCCATTTGTCTAAAGTGGCCAAGTTTGACTGTAGATAACCTACTAGGATGTAACATTGGCGTTCCTTTGACCGATGACATTGAGACAAGCTCTCTCAGGGAACAAGTTAGAGGCTAGATATGATGTAAAGGATGCACCATCAGGCAAACAATGATGGTCGTCTAGAATGAACCTCCTCACATACTCTGTGATGGCCTTCAAATCCATGTAGCTCCTGTTCTCCAGGGCACTGTCCAGGAGCTTCATTCCTTGCTGGATGCTCCCGCTGGAGCCTCGTGTGGAGCGGGTTGTGCTGGGGTAGACCAGGGCTCCAGGTGCATTTGCTACCATGCGGATACCTTCCTTTGGTAGCTGAGCCATGATGAAGACTGCAAGACTTCTTGCTGCTAGGCGAAACCTGGAAAGCAACAAGTAAATTGTTCATAAAAAACAATCTCACTCTACTTCTACTGCATTCATACATTTTTTAAGAAACTACAATGCTTTCATAATTCTCAATTGTTTGAATTTTCTACAGCCTTTGATCTGTCATGAGCATGGATAACAATGATACAGTTCTTATTCTAGATAATACCCAATAGATTGTTTTTAGTTCATGTAAAGATATAAATATAAGCCACAATGTATTAATAATGAGCATTAATCACTCATTTCAATTTTCATTTCATTGTTCAATTGGGAAAAATTTCACTGGGAACAGAAATTTATAGTGCATATAACTATTTCCATTTCAGAAAGAATACAAGCTACCCCTAGCCCAAACATTCACAAATGTACGCTATTTAAGTTTTTTTGGTGGCTGCCACTTAAGAAAGTATCATACTATTATCCTGATTGTCTTTTTACCTGAATGAGAGTTGTGAATGTCTACCGAAGCCCAATGCCCCTAGGATACCTGCTGACGTTCTATCTTCCCCGAGGGCCATGATGGCAGGAGCTAGGTTATTGAGAGAGCGAGACAGGTTACTCTCAGGGGCTCCAAAGTTGATCATCCTCACAGTCAGCTCCATAGCCTTGTACCACCAAAGAAGCACTTTGTACTCATTCTCACGACTAGCAGAAAAGATGGAGATAGTTTATCAGATTACGGTCTCTAATGACTGGTTTAGTGTCATCACTCAAATCTTAAGCCCTAAATACACTGTACCGGTAACTAAAAACGATACTCACTCAAAATTCATGCTACACGGATATGAAATTTTCTCCTTTAGGACGATACCAATATTTTTGTATAGCATTGAATGCTCTTTTTAATTCAGTTCATATGCATTATTTTTTTAGTCATACATAAACATTGAGCCTAAACACATATTCTCACATTAGCTACAGATTTTGTAAATATGTACATTGTGTAAATATGTTTATGATAATGATCCATACATGCATCAATAAGCAGTGCAATTTGTCCTCATCTAATCTAGTAAATTATTCCCAATGATGAGTAATCTCTTTCACCTTGGTTTACAGTTGATGCACCAGTCTATTAGCTTGGTATGTATGGCTGTCTCCTCCTCCAGACTCCTGCACTGAGGTAGCTTCTGTGCTAGGTATGCAAACAGAGTCAGGTATGCACCGCCCTCTAGACATTGACCAAGGAACTCATCATGAGACAGCTGAGGGATCTGAAGAACTGATACTACACTCGCCCAACCATGGGTGGTATCGTTGGGCGGGGGGTTGACTGTGTAAAAGAAATAAGATTGAAATATTTATATTCAATCAAATGTAGTTACATGTAGATTCTGCAACATCAAAATATGGAGGAGGTAATCAGAGATTCTATCATGAATGGATTGAACCTACTCTTCTATCAGGTTCATTTTAAGTTTATTATAAATATATTAGGAGCATCCTTTGTTGTACACCATGATGAGACACATAACTTCACTTTCAAAAAGAATACTTTCTCTACACACAAATAAATATTGCACATGTAATTATGTACTAAACATGTATGTTGATAAAATTATTATGACTAATACATCAAAGAAACTTGAAACTTTCTCAAGCAAAGAAATGGATGAGTATGAAATAAGCAAATAAGCATACCAGTAGCAAAGTAGGAATCGATGCAAGCCTCAATAATAACAGCCATGTGCTTGGTAGACGCTAGTGTGTTACATGCTACTGACATGATCTGCAGTACTAGGTTACTATTAGCACAGGTAGCTAGCCATGCTGTAAGACCTTTGACAATGGACTCTGGAGCACCAGTGATGGGTGAGCAGCCGTTGAGGAGAGATAGAACGGTGGTGAGGAGAGATGATAGATGGGCCGATGATTCAACACTAGGACCAGCTGAAGAGCAATCAAGGAGAGCTAATTCATTAGAATGATGACAATCTTTATTCTCTATTCTTAGAGAATTGAAAAAACAAGACCATCCCAAATGCCTAAACCACTTTACCC
>BEXV01000001.1:238547-260250 GCA_003118195.1 Hemicentrotus pulcherrimus | reverse complement strand
CCCCCCCCCCCCTGCAGAAGATCAAAATGCAAACTGTGTAGTAAACTCATGGATTGTTCTGTTTCAATCTCTCCATCATGAGACCCCCTCATCCTCTCTTACACACTGTACCCCATGATGATATGATAGCGATATCATAGAGTAGGCCATGCAGTAGAGGTAGTAAACTGTTCAACTATGACCTCCCTGTTCTCTTCACCCCATCCCAACCCTAGACCACCCCACCCTCAACCCTTACCCCCCCCCCTCCTTTCTCCCTCATTCTCCTCAACTCTAACATACCTGGTAATTAATGGTAACTTGCAGGGAAATCTTGATTTGAATGGCTGTTGAGTGATGTAGCCATGATGGTGGTTAATATTGATGGCAAATTTACCATCAATGGTAAGTTTTGTGCAACAGAGCTCTGATGATGATATGATAGTGACATCATAAAGTAGACCATGTAGTGGGGTAGAGAACTGTTCTGCTCTGACCTCCCTGTTCTCTTCGCCCCATTCCAAGCCTAGACCATTCCGCCCTCAACCCTCCCTTTCTTCCTCATTCTCTCCAACTCTAACATACCTGATGATGATATGAGAGTGACATCATAGAGTAGACCATGCAGTGGGGTAGTGAACTGCTCAGCTCTGACCTCTCTGTTCTGTGAGCATTGACACATGAGACCAACCACTAATCCTATGTAAGCAGCTTGTTTGGATGCTAGGCGAGGGTTTGGTGACTCTGTGCTACCAACTCCAGCTACTGCTCGCATCAAGCTACAACGAAAAACAGATACAAACATATCAATATATACAGAATTCCTGCTACTTGGTTTCAATAACCATTTCATATTTGAATGAAAACTGCAAAACCAGATATTTTTCCTGACTTGAAAGTTTTGCAATTGTATTTTACAAACAAAGAGCCATGCGACTTTGATAATCGTTTTCTAGTAAAAAGCATTTTGAAAATCTGGAAAATTTACAAATTGGGAAAGGTATCTTGCAAGTGAATTTTTTTCATTTTACAAGAACAATTAATGGCTCGCCTCATATTAAATCAGTAAAGTGAGAAATGCTTGCATATTTACAACCATCCATCTTTTTGTGTATTAAACATTTTAAACTCATCTTTAAAAAAAAAACCACACATACATGTACATTCTTTATAATATGTCCATTGACATTGCAACTTACCTAAGAATTGAACCAGCTGCAAGCTCCTCCAACACAGAGCGTGAATTACTCTTCTTGAGCTGCCACATGGTGGCGCTATGATAGCAGCTCTCGTCTAGCAAGTACCATGGAAACTGATGTGCTTCTGCAACAAGCACTTTTATACTGCTTCCCTGGGAATATCACAAAAAGAGATAGGTAGGTGTGGGGCTATGGAAGTGAGCGTATACATCTATGTGTCTCACGTGAAATAGTCAGAAGTGCACCTGTCTCAAGAAAAGTGCCCTTCTTTGCTCCCCCCTCCCCCTCCCCTAGGAAAAATGCTCCATCACCACTGCTCATAATAAATTTACAACAAGCCACAAAAATATCACACCTGAAATCATGAGGAGAAACTTTAAGAATGTGATTCAATATTTATTCCATCACTTACGAACCTGTGATTGCATGATGGGGACAGAGTTACCAAAGATGATGAGCATACTTAGCAATGCTGAGAGGAACTGATTAGCTGTCTGCAGGTCACCCCTAGCGATGATACACTCCAGGATACCGGTCCATTGGATGCGATGGAAGATGGTTGCTAAGAAGAGAAGACAGCTCTCAAGACCAGCCTCATACATCTAGTAAGAATAATTGAAATCAGATTGTAGTAGCTATAGTACAACTAATCTATCATATGATTTAACATGTACATGTAGGTTGTATAATGTACATGTATGAACAGCTAAAGTACAGGTATATTGCATGCAATGCTATGCGATCTTATTAAAAATCTCTAATGTAGGAATGCTTAGTTTGTCACAGTAAAAAAAAAGATTTGGCCACATCATGATCTTATTTTGTAGTCCTAAATTATTAAAAAACCCTCCATAGAAAATCAAAACACATGGAACAACATACACACACACACACACACACACACTTTCTGTAGCATCATACATTGTTCCATTGTATCACATTTGAGAAAATGTCAAACCAACCTTGATCATGGATTCCATACAGTACACATCAGGATAGAACTCCGCCCAAGGGAGACCAGCCATGGCCCGGTGATAGGCATACAGGATGTCCTCTCTCACTCCCTTCTTTGCCAAAGAGCGCACGTAGTAGGACCAGAACATTGATAAGATATTGGTAGTCGCTGGCTGCTGGGCATCTGCAGTCTAAACAGACAAATCAAAAGTTATCCTCTAATTTATCAATTATTCAATGGAATTGGCATAAGTGTTTTAGTTAGAGATACCTACAACAAGCAATAAAAGCTTGTGAGGTCTCATGATTGCTCTGTGATAAAATTCTAAACACAAGATATTTTGTTTTGCTTCTATAAGTTTCTGATTATTTGCAAATAGATCTGCTGACTTTCTGAATCTTTTTGTATCTCTTTCAGAGGTACATGTCAAACACAGTCACACAAAAGTTAAAGACAATGGAAGATACTGATCCTGAAAGTATCTTTTATAATTAGATAAATAGTTTGATTCAACAAGAGTTTGCATAAACACACTATTTTTACATTGTTTATTTGCCCCGATATATTCTTTACCTGTTGATGGTTAACCATTAAATATACCTGGGTAAAAATCCCATAGAAACACTCGAACATTGCATGTCCATCAATCTCATTATATATGGTATTAAGTTTATGCAACAAACCATTCTTGACTTACTATGGAAGAGAGCTTGCATGAAACTGGTTGTCTCGGCAAACAGTGTGACCATAACCAAGGCACTTTCTACGTCTCCCTCTGACCAGGCTGGTAGAACTTCAAACTGGCCAGGCCTTCAAAATATATCCAAATATCTTACATTACACATTGTGGACACAATGCAGTCATCTACTAATTCTTACCAGTACTTAGGAATTTTATTTATTGTTGTAGGGATAAGATTATCAGGAAATGGTGCTAGAAAATGACGTGAAGAAAAGTTTTAATCATGAAATTTGATCATTATCATCATAACAACCAAACTTTGACAATGAAGAATACTGATTTGGATTAACAACATTTTAGTAAATGTTCCTTCCTTTCCAAAAAAATTTTGGCAATCTGCTTTCTTGGTATTTTTTTAATACAAATATGACGAGATGGCTACTATGAGAGCTCATACTTCTATCCATCCATTGTAGCTATTTTGCATCATGACCCCTAGCCTGTCTATACATGTTCAACTTACTTGGATGGTAAAGCAGCCTCTGCTGGTCCAACCCACGGAGCAAAGAAAGACAGAACTAGATCCCAAAGCTTCTTAATACCTGTCAATCAACAACAAAGTTAAGGGTAAACTCCATTGATTTAGTGCTCTGTTAATTTTACTTGGAAACTTAGGCTAGTGGATTGATTTGAGTCTGTTAGTGAATATGGGGTGATTGGTTTGTTCATGTATAATGGTGATAGGTTAATTTTCATTACTTTACACAATCATAAATTGTATAATACATGTAATACACAAAATAGTTTAATAAAAAGAGAAATATAGACAGAGATTGAAAAGCAGCAGCTGCTCAGAAATACATGACAATGCACAAAATGAGACTTGGTACAAGAGGAAGACATTGGGAATGTATATACGATTAATACAAATAAAACACTGTTAAACTAGTTTGTGAGGCTGCCTAAAATAAATAATAAAAAGTTGCAACTACAGACAGAATGCATTATTTGCTGTACCATGATTGATTTTATTACAAAAAGTAGGGCAAGATGATCGATACCTATTTCTATATTCCTATTAGTCTCCTGTAGCCTCTTTGCTTCCTTCAGGACACAGTTGAGAGCTAGATATCCCAGGAAACTAGACAGTGCTGGCATGAAATCTTTCCAATGACTGTACAAGCCAAACTGAAGGAGCTCCTGCTTGCTATGTCTCTGACGGGAGAAGTAATTACCCATCCATTCCAGGCTTTGTACAAGCTATATATAGAAATGAAATAAAAAGCATTATCAGCATAGGACATATGAAATGATCTAGTGGTTGAATATTTGATCTACACATATAATGACAAGGGTATTTACTTTGAATGGTGATGATGAAGTTCATTCCTCTTATATAAGTGATCAGACCTGAGTAATAAACATCTCAACAACAACAACATTTACATACAATTACTACATTGGGGAAAAAAGATTTATACTCAAGTAGGAAGGACAAAAACAGATATTTGTAATAGAGGTTGCCCTTTGCTACTTAAAAACAGAAAAAATATTTAAATTGTTGACTACCGCTACTGAATTCTCCCAATCCCATAGGTCTAATTCAGGGACCACCTGGTTCCCAGAGCTAATGGATAACATGTTTGTATGTGAAACATATTCCTATACCCAGGGTCCCTGGTTTGGGAGCTACATTGTATATCTGCTGCATGAATATATAAAAGGATTGTTCCAGACATAAATAATCACAATCAACTGAAGCATGTCTGTTAAGGCAGAACAATATCATTACAAAATTGTCTAAGGATAGAGTTTGCAAATATTTCTTAGAAATACTATTTATAAAGAAATCATAATTGTGTAAGCCTTAATCTTAGCTCAAATCTACCATCCACAAACAAAATAGTTGTTCCATTTTAGTCATGTAGATATGGCTTACTTCATTGAGTGAGATGAGTGTTTCCTCTTGTACAAGCTTCTCCACCTGCTTCTGTCCTATATCCCCAAAGTCTGGTAGTACAGGACAGTCTAGTGTCTTCAAGACATCCTCAAGCACCTTCAGCTTCAGGCTCTTCTCTTCCATACCTGTCAAAAGGGTAAGCAAGGATATTGACAGCCTGTGGAAGAGCTACGTGGCACAAAATCTTTTGCATGATATACAATCATACCTTCTGTCATTTCCATAGCAGTTGCTAATGCTTAAAAATACATGTTGTGATAAACATAACACAGGTTGCTTGCAAAAGCTTTTGAATGTCAGAAAAGTAAATGATTCCTCACTTTGCTTCAGTATCAGAGAGGTGTTAGTATATTTCAACCTGATAAACTCTGAAACATCATGAGAGGGTTAAGCAGTAATGGTATAATATCAAATAACTTTACTGTAGATCACATTTCAAGTATGTGTTGTGTTTTGCATAAAGTTAAAGATTGGAATGAAGTTAATTTACATATAAAGAAAGATCTCAATTTAAACAATGCCATATCACTACACTACCAAGTGTAATACATGACATTGGTTTGGAATCAAGATATCACCTCACACAAACAACATACCTTTGATGACTATGTGCATGACATCTGCATAATGCTGAGGTAAGTTATAGAGGAAGACTGTCTGTAGATGTGAGCGGTAGACCTCATAGTGAGGGAGGGGTTTAGAGTCTGACTCCTCCCCTAACCCACAGGCAGTCAACGCCTCACCAATAGTGGTGATCAGATGAGAGCAGGTGGAATGAGTTGGGTGGTGCTGCGCCAACCAATGACCAATGTCAAACTGAATACCATGGGAAACAAGAAATGTTATTATAAAGATTAGCAGGTATATATGGATGGAATAATCAGGTTGTTGCTTCCTAAGACAGTACTGTGAATAATTGTTAGTATGTGCAATCATATACATACAGAAAAGAGCCCAGTTTGTCCATCATGTCTTTCTCAGATCATCTTTAGATGTACTTCTTAATTCCCAATAATAATAGTCAAACAGACATTGTAATCCTTAGAAAGATTACCTATGATACAGAGACAGAAAAGCTTACAAGAATATATCAACATTGATAGAGGACAGCATATTCATGATGATGTGAAAATCCTACATGTAAATGGTTTGCTTGTAGGAATAGATAAGTGGCCAACCATGAAATTTTATATTTTTCAGTTGGACAAGCAAACCACAACTTCGTTTACTTTTATTGTAATTTGAGGAAAATGAAATTGCATTTTTGTAAAATGTTAAAGTTTCAGTCTTGAAAGTCTAAAATTAAATATTAGTAGCACACTAATAGAAAATCCTGAAATCTTGTGTATCATTTGATTTCATTTCATTGCAAATAATATGCGTGAAATGTATTTTGGTAAAAGGAATGAACAAAGTGAACGAGACAAGCTAATCAAGATTAACAAAGTACCTTAGTGAGCAACATGAAAGCAAGATCCTGCATGTTGTTAGCAGTAGCCCTTACTACTTCTGTGTACATATGCACAAATGTTGAAGGGCAGTTGCAAGGTACAAAGTTTGGTGCCAACACACCCGCAAGTTTGTGGTTGGTCAGTATCTCATGAAGGAGTGTTTGCGCTTCTTCAGGATACGGTCTCACAAATTCCTGATAAGAACAAGAAAGAGCAAAAATGTTTTATATTCTATTTGTTAATTAAAATGTTAAAATAATTATGGTCGTGGTTATCATCATCATCACCATCATCATCATCACCTTCCTCATCAGTATTACTAATCATCACCATAACTCCTACTATCAGCATCACATAAAAATCATCTTCGTTATAAACAATCATTATCAATTTTTGAACAGTTTCATCATATTGTTTCAATTATATTACGATCATCATCACTACTGTTATTGTTTTTGTTATGGATTTTGTTTTGTTATGATTATGATTATCAATATCATCATCATCATCATCACCATCAAACACACCTCAATGTCATAACTGTCATCATCAACATAAACTTCTTCCAAACATGAATTCATATCTTCACCGATGATTGGCATGACTGCTAGACATTTAAAATCAATGTTACCTGTCCTAAAATCTCAATACATGATGTGAAGAACTGCCTGGTAGGAGGGTAATGCCTGCAGTCATCATTCATTTTGTTGGCAAGGTGATATAGAAGAGCCACACCCACCTGGTTGATGGCCACTCTCTCTTCCCCCGATGATTCACGACTCATGTTGATCAAGTCACTGGATAATAATGACAAAAACAAGAGTCAAGTGTATCAATAGTTTATGAAAATGTTACTAATGCAAAATGCTACTCGAGGCAAATTACGACTTAAACATCAAAAGTACATTATGTTCCCACATCCTTTTACCGGTACACGATACTTATGAAGCTCCGACACACAGAAATGTGTGATATTCTCTACTGAGAATTAGAGGGCCCTCAACTCATCTATTTCTTTGGTGGAAATAATGCCATATTTGTCAGCAGATTCATAATAATCATCATTAATCAATTTTCTGCCTCATAGTATTGACATATTCAAGTTCTTTCAATGAAATCTGTAAATCTTCAGTAATCCTTTGTCGTTATCAAAAATTATTGTACATGCGAGCGCATTATCGATTGGCTGCTTAATTCACACGAGCGAGCTACCGCTTCGCTGCTTCATACATGTTTGCTTGCATTCTTAATAGCAGTTATTGTTCATGCTCTTTGTACTGTGCTGAGTACTTCCCATGCGCTAATGATCGCACCATCAGATTACTCTTTATCATGCCAATTCTAGCATGAGAAACTCACGTGATGGCATTCTCTATATGGACAGCAGCAGAGCAGATGACGGGAGGGGGCGGTGATTCTGTTTCAATCGATAGCTGCTTGTATTCAGTTCTGTTTTCTTCCAGCTTCCTCTTCACTGCATCACTTACTTTGCATTCCTGGTGCTGTATCAATACACATACATGTCAATGATAAAATATGCATGGACAGTGGTACACACTGTTACAAGTCATCCCTATTTCAGACTTTTTTTACAAAAATTGACCCAAATAATATTAAATTCTAGTCATGTCTTTGCTATTGTCCAAAGGTATGTAGTGCAGTTGGCTTATTAGCATATTCCTATTCATGTGCTTCCTTCCATTTGTCCAGCACAGTCTTGGGCTTCCTGCAAGTTTAGAATTCTAATCTCTATTAATATTAGGGTGATTCAGATATTTTTCTTGCAAAGTTTTGTTGTTAAACAGGTGAAGGCAACATTTTAGTAGCTTGGGCACTGATTGAAATTCCTTATACGAGAGGAACCCTTGCTAGAATTAATATTGGGCACTTGGAGCTTAGGATCTGGAGAGGCAAGACCTCTGAGTGCTAATGTCTTAGAGCAGCCGCAAGCCTGCTATGGGTTTGGTGGCTTCAGCTAGGCCGACAGAGTCGAAGACTGCAGCATGTTTGGGCTGCACCTTCTGAAACTAGGAGTGGCAGTTTCTTGTATTTCTAGCTTGCACCAGAATTGTCTGCACTGGCTGCTCCCCCTTCCAAACTTTCTTGTCCCCAGTCCGACTGCAATGTGGTCTAAGCAAGGCAAAGAGCATCCACCACTATGTAACTACAACAAACACACACTTCCTATTTCATCTGCAATAGATCAACCACTCCTGGGTCCAAATCTGGATAAACGGTCGGAAAAGCCAATGAATGATGCAATGATCGTTTCCACCCACTAGAATGAGGTAGACCTACTGTACACATGGACATGCAGGGTAGTATAATACACATGATATCAACTTACCCTGATGAGAACCTTAGCTGGACCCAAGCAACGATGTCTAGAAGACACTGCTGATTTACAAGGGACTTCTAGTAGCGTCTGAAGGTTCAAACAAACAAGTTGAGACTGACTATTTCCAATATTAGTTAAAAGAGAGTACACCTACAATGTAAATGTTCCCTTTTTGTATAGACATGTAAATTCTTTAGGTGGTAACAGTAAAAGTTGTTCATACATGGGTGAGGAAACTAATGAATAATATTTGACAAGTAAACAAAAAAAATAGTAAAACAAAACCAAAGCAGTCATTCATTTTTAGAGTTTCTGCCACTGTCCTTCTATGTTTGATGGGGGAGTTTCTTTACAAGAATGCAAACAATCATTTGGTATGTACATGTACTTGTATGCCTCATAATAATGTTTATGTTTACATGTCAAAGGCAAGATACTGATTGAAAAAGTTTGAGCAGTATATTATCACATAGTATATGTTACAGCAGACATTGTGATTGTGATTTTACGATAGAAGCAGCAACTTTACCTGGATTTCAGAATTGTGATAGAGTGTAGGCAGTAGCTCTATGTAACTCAGGTCCAAACCAACGTTAAAGCTTTCTCTTGTTGAAAACGAGCTGCAACGAAAGGATGAAACATAGTCAACTTTTACGGAACCATATTCAAAATACTGCACATCAATTAATACATTTGGACTATTTCACTCAATCATTATTGATATTCACAGCTGTTTTGCTTAGTAAAGGTTTAAGAAAATCCTTTAATTGTTGTCTACCAAGAACTTGAAAGGTAATTACTAAAATTCCTAATGTTGATTGAATGCTTTCAATATTTTAAGCAGATCTTTACTTCTTCATGTTGTAAGTGCACTCTGAGGCAATCACTGCTACATGGAATTCTTACTTGGCATAATTGAGCATTTCTTGAAGATCTCCATCAATAAACTCCAGCATAGCTTGATGATCCACCAGGAGATTCTCTGGTATGTCTCCTACTGGAGCCGTTATGGCCTGGACAGCAGGAGCTGCTTTGGGCTTCTCATACTGGGCTAAACGTTGCAGGATCTGTGTTGTAGCTAGAAGGAGAATGTGAAGTATTGCAAGATAAGAGTGTCTGTGCTTTGTTCAATCATGTATATATAGTGAATAACACAGTAAATTCATTTGCTTTTAGAACAGTAACCTTAGCTCTAAAGCTAATGTCATCTTGTAATCTCTACATACATGATGCTTGACCTCAGATCACAGCGTTAACTCAGAAAGGCAACATTGACACATTACATGGTAATCTCTTACATATTCCAGAATTCACCGCAAAGATAGATCCAACTTTGATGACCAGTTGCTTTTGAGTTGGAAAAATTGGATTAAATAAAATTAGTATACATGTTTGTAAATCTCAAATGGCAGAGAAAATGCTGTTACAAGTCTAAGGTATCATCTTTAATTTTGCATAAAGTCAGTATGGGCACTGGATGATTCATAAGAAATAAATGAATACAGAGACAGAGAGAGAGAGAGAGAGAGTGGAGATTGTTACCATCTATCTCTTGATCCCTAGCACTGAGACCATTATTCTTGTAGATAGTTGGCCTTGTAACCTGCAACCATTGTGTCACCAGTCTGTCTACTCCATAGCTTACACCATCCCAATCAACATACTCCATCCAAGGATCCTGAATATAACACAATAACTTTTAAAGGTAGGCCTTGCACAGAATTGCACAGCTCATCATTTAGCAGTCAATAAGCCAATGATTAGGATTTCAAATACACTACCTTTTCATGGTAAGAATCGATAGAGGCAAATGGATATGTAAAGCTACGGTCACAAAGATTCGTACGAACGATTATCTCGTACAAATCTCTGTTTTTCCATTGTCTTCCCGAATTTCCATTGTCTGAATATCGTTCTTACAGCGTTCATAGCAGTTCGTTATGGGATTCGTGACCGAGGCTTTAAATGCATATGCAACAGAAGGAATAAAACATCACATCCTTTTCAAACTTATCATTATAAACAAATTCATGGTTAGTTGTTTAGAAATTATTAAGAAACTATTGGATTAATACCTTTCATACATTACATGAAAATTGGATTCTTTTGGACTTATCACTTCTCAAAGAACTAAATCTATTCATTTTCTATTTCAGAGGAAGCTCAAAGATTTCGGACATATATTTGGGACATAGAAATATGATACTGATTGGTTGAGCTCCTGCAGGCTATAAACAAATGCTTCTTCATACTCAATACTTCATAAATCTCTAAAATACAAAGTGAATATCACATATTCATGGAGGAGGTAATCCATGGTGTAAACCCTAATAAGATCACTACACTCCAGTTCTCATGCCCAATAGGAGAGCAATACATGTTTATTTACGCTTATTCTTTTTAATCCATGGAGGATGTTTAAACTTTAGTTTACACCGCGATTGAAATTACGCATAATTCATGAATATCTTTTAAACCCACCACATCTGCAGCAAATATCCTTGCTAGCTTCTCTCTGTCGTACTGCTCTGGTAGGGAAGGCAGGTACAAACTTGCTTCTTGAAGTAAGAATTCTTCAAGCCATAACAGGTATGTTTGATACAGGCTAAGATGAATAAAGAAATATCACAATATTCTAATGTTTGTAGTGAAATGTTTAGTATCAATAGAACCTAATGACCCCAAACATAAGTGGATGCTAACACACTTCATACAATAATTACAGCTCATTGGTGTAACAATGTACCCTGTAACTGCCATTCAATGTTGATTCATATGTACACAGTACAAAGAACGAGTTAGGGTCACTGCCAAACATTTAGCAAGATCTGGCAGAAAGTTCTACAGTGAAAGAAAAGACTATATTTCAACAACTATTCAGATAATCTACATGTACTAATGAAAGAGTATCACCATAAAACTTATGGTAATTATATATTCAAAATATAAAGACAGCCATAGTTTTTAATTTGTTTTCTTCCAAACTATATCAGGAATTGTCCAAATATATATAATGTAAAGTTACCTGATTAGCCTGGTGTGGAACTCCTTGTCAGCAACAGCTTCAAAATCCTCTCCATCTTTAGAACTCTTCCTATCAGCCTCTCCTCCACCCTCTCCATCAGCTCCTCCCACAGCTCCCTCTACAGTTGACTCCTCAACCTTGCTGACCTGTGAGGTCATCTTGTGTCTCCTAGGTGGCTGACCTTGAGGATAGTGACCCTGGCTAGCATTGTGATGGTAGTCTGCGATGCTTGAGAGGTGCCGCTTCAGCTTCCTTAAGAAGGTCACGTCACTCAGGCATAGGAAATAGCGATGACCTATGCTGAATCGCTCTAATGTGCTGCAAGCAAAAGGAAGCATGGAAATGATGTTACATTGATATTAGGAATGCCAGGAAAGAATTTTATGGGCTAGAAACCATGTGTAAAGGCTTGTTATAAGATTGAATTTTACAGATAGCTTGTTTGATAATCTATTGTTATTGTTTTCAAATTGTTTGATTACAGTTCTACAATGATAGCACCAGCTATCATAGATAATGATGATGATGGCTTCTTGCACAGCTGTGTTACTTGCCTCTAATGGGCACTTTTAGGGCTTGCTCTAAAATATCTCTTACAAAGTTCCATGTTTTCAGTCAGTGAATGAAAGACCCTCTTCATTTACAGCTTGCAGCTTGTCAGCTAGCATCAACGATGAAGATCATTTTATTTCACTGATTGTGGCGGAAGAACATTTTCAAGAGAATTCTAAATATTCTTCCTATGAATTCTACATGTAAGAAGACCTCAAGCTTACCCTCCTGGTGCCTTCATTCGTTCTAGGTAGAGAGTGAAGAACATCTGCCATATCACTGGTAGTAGAGGATGTGTGATGTCTGTATCTAAGGCTAGCTGAGCCCACCGGTAGATAGGGAGCTGGTTCACGTTCACCAAGAAATTACTCTTCAACTGCTGGTTTGCTCTCTGAAAACGAATAAAAATCATTAAAACAATTTCATAATATACATAACTCGGCTCTCGAGACACTCAAACTAATATACTAAATAATTACGTCAGGGCACTGGCTTGGTCTTGGTAAGAGCCATACCACTTCATTACGGACCAGGCATTCAATACCATTTATCTTGTAATTGCAAGCTTTGGAATCACAAGAATGCAGGCTGTCTGTCATACCTTGAGGGCTTGGTCAGTGGTCATGGAGGGTTTGGTATGGAGCTCCTGGGAGACCACCTGAAGCACTCCACTCTCCTGCAGGAACCTTGTCTCAGCTGACATGAGGGAGTAAGCAAGCCAAGGTAACTCCTTCTTGTGTTGCTCCAGCATGGTGGGTAGAGGGCTAGAGGAGGAGACCAGGGACATGACCGAGGATAACAGACCAGGAGCTCTCGACACAGGCACATTCTTCTGTGACAGAAAAACATTAAAGGTCAAAGGTCAAATAGGTAACAAAATATAGGTCACTGGGGAACAAACCTAGCAGAATTGACATAACTTAACCTCAATACGTGAACTATCTGAATATATTTTAGGATTCTCATTTTGTCTTAAATCATTTCAAACATAAGACTTTAATACAACTGAGAAAAACAGAAAAAAAGAAAAAAAAGCAAAATAATCACATGTACCTTTTGCAATGTGCCGTTTGCCTTGTGTCTTCAGGAATACAGTTATTGTTACAAACTAAATTTAAGAGAAATAGATGTGCTAAACATCTGCACAAGTACATATTATTAATGGACACATATATACGTGTTTTATTCTTTCTGATTTCATCTACCTCGTAAGAGGTAATCCACAACATTTGTTAGAGCTACTGTCGTCATTCTATAATCCTTTCTTTTACTCCTCACTCTCTGACAGTGTAACGCTATGATGTCCATTCTGCAGGACAAGGTGCATTTACATGAACAAATAACACCTTCACTCTTATTAGCTTGCATAGGGCCATCTTAAAAATTACTTAATTCCATCTTTGGTTTCTGAGATCACTTTTTAAAAAATTCACAAAATTAATCTAGTTGATATCACCGATGCATTTATTCCAGTAAAAAAATTGTCACAAAGTGACTTCATTTATCATGGTAAATTTATGGTAAAGACCAAAATCATCATAAACACATAGCTCAAATATTCACACAAACACTCCATGCAATTATAATACATACGGTACTGAAAGGAAAATAAGTATTCAATACATGATAAACTACATGCACACAAACGTTCAAATATACAGAGGTGAAAATATTTAATGAAAAAGCCAAAGCTCAAAACAAGGTCAAGCAAACCAAGGAACTGCAAAGTTTTGTTGGCACTTAGTTCAGTTGGTGGGTGTAACATTTTTTTTAAAAGGACATACAAAAAACATGAGATACAATTTACTGGGGACATAATGTAATTTACTGGGGACATAATGTAATATCCATAAGTTTTATTCAAAATCATACTTTCGGTTCCTCTAGTTACAACTCGAGATTACTCATAAATCTCTTGTCATGACAAAACATATGGCCGGGACATGCAGTTAAGTTATCGATATGACAAAACTTGAATATTCATTATAAGAATAGAGCAATATGTAACACTTCTGCTTTTTGTCACTACAAAATTAATTTGAATACATATCAACAGCAAAATTTCAATTACACTGTGAGCCAAAAGACTGGCAATTGCTACATGTACATGTATCAGTGCAGATAAGCTCATGTGTATATTATAAACATGTACATGGAATTCAAAATGTACCTGTGCTGCTTGGTTGGCTGTACTTAACTGTAAGAAGAAGTACACATAATACTAGTTTCATTTTCAGCATTTTCTGTCACATCCACATAAAGAAGAGCTCTGTATATCATTATATTTTCAATATCTTCATAAATCATTTAATTCATTTCCTTTTTTCTTTTTCCTTCCTTTAGGCACACATTAACTAGTTTTTAAAAAAATCAAAACTCTTGCACACCATGTATTAACTTGCATCTTTAATACACTTTGACAATGTCAACTACCCTCAATATCTCATGTCACACCTACACTATACATGTACATGTACTTCAATCTCTATTTATACAAAATTGTTAATGTCTGAATAATTATTCATAATTTATCAAATTTGTATCTTCACATCCAATTTGCAATTTGGGGCAGATAAAAAAAACGTACATTACCAACAGCATGCTAACTACTGAAACACTGTTCTCGTACTGAAAGCAAGAAATTTCTTTTAAGATGAAATTAAAAATCACAAAAGAGAAAGACTTACTACCGACTAAAAGCACATCAAGGGAATATCAATAAAGCTGAGAAGAGGTTTATGATCTTACCCTGAAGTGAGTCATGAAGATTTCTTGCGTGAGTACATTGCTTGCTTTATGGCAGACGAGGGCAGCTTCTAAGGTCGCGTCTAGGACCTGGCATACATCGTGGTTGGTATGCCAGTTCTTACATGAGGTCAGTATCATCAGCCAAAATTCAAACATGGTCTCTGTTAGGCCAGGAGGTGTTCCAGGTGCCCTGCTAGCTTGCAGAAGAGTCTGGAATAAAAAATATATTTTGTGTTTATTTCACCCTAGCTGATTATCAGCATGGATATTTAAGCAGTTATAGGGACGTGAGAAAATTCCCCAACACCATTCTTATTCAATAGTCCATCATTTTCTGTGTAAATCATTGAAACTGTGAGTCTGAATGTATATCATTAAATAGACCTGACTAAAAGCAAGAGTTGATACTTAATGAACTACATACAACTTCATGCGTATTTCAAACTTTTACATATATTATTACTAAGCATATGTCCTGAGGGGTGTTTCATAAAGCTGTTCGTAAAGTTACGCATGACTTTACGAATGACTTGTATATAAAAAGCCAAATGGGATGCTCAATCATTATTGATTATTATTTATCAAGTTGAACTGTGCAGATGTAGATTAAAGGTAAAGACCAGTATTGGAAATGCCCCAATTTCAAAAAATGAAATGGAAGCTCTCATTACCAATCATGTGAAAGAATATGTTTTGACTAATACATGATGATAAAAAATTTGCTGGGAAACCACCTACTAATCTATATATTTGGTAAATTTTTTTTCTCTCATGGTCTGTGAGAGATATAGGGTAGTCCCATATACATCTTTCTGTGTAAAGTGCTTGTAACTTTACGAAGAATGGGCCAAATTTCTTATCATTTTGATGATTCCAGAACCTTGCAGATGCTAGATGCTACATGATCAACCTTTTCTGATCGATTCCACAACGTTTCTTTCACAATGCAATTGCATGACCATAACTGGTCTTTACCTTTAACATTCTTATTATAACAAACATTTTTAATGCAAAGTATATTTTTTGCCATAATTTAATTGAGTTCATTGGAAATATCAGAAAAAAACTTTGGGCATCCTATCTGGCACTTCATATACAAGTCCTTCGTGAAGTCATGCGTAACTTTATGAACTCTTTATGAAACACCCCTCAGGATGAACTGCTTTGATAAGATAAGGTGGATTGCTAAATGCTGTGCCCAATGTCGTATCTTAGTTCTTCAGTTGTTTCCTCAATGTATTATGCCTCACCCAGGTCACAATGTACATATATGCTGTATGTACATGACTTGTAGAGAGACGTTGACAGTGAAACACACGAAAAACAAAATTAAATAAATACAAATTTGATGAGGTTGATACAGTTAAAGAATAGAGATCAAACCTAAACTCACTGCAATCATACTGGATAAGAGTGCAGTGCACTCTGTATGGAAAGACATGGAGAGCTTCTGCAAGATCCTGGAATATTGATGATCAGCAGTTAGAATGGTCTCTATCAAAGAGATGAACCTGGAATAAATAGAGATGGAAAAAAAAGTTACCAATTTGGCAAAGCTTGTTTTAGGTATATGCTGAATTATATCAAAATTATATATCTATCATTTCAGTTCAGAATGCAAGATGTCTTATTTTGCATTTTTACATGTAATGAAACAATAATAATAAAAATAATCCAATATCAAACCTTTTAATACGATCATGTCAAATGAATTTGAAGAAATAAATTCAGACATGAAATATTAGTACACTAAATCAATCCTCATATTGATGATATCATTATATTTAAACACTGCAGGTTGATTAGATTGATCTTTTACCAAACCTAAATTCCCTAAAATGCTGAAATTGATAAAGTAATTTGAAGACACTGTCTTTTACAATACCAAATTTAGCATTTTTTCCTTGTAACTCAAATTCAACACAATGTCACCAATTGCCTGTGCATATGTTTCCAAATGATACATTAGAGTATTTTGAATTATGGGACCCAACACTTACTTGACACTCTTAACCAGGTATTCCTGATGCCCAGATTCAATGAACGTTGGAACAATCTTGCCTATCAGTGGTATACACATCCTGTAACAACCAGCGCTAACCAGGTTCTGAAGATATTCCAATCCCTTGGTTAAGAAATCCTCAAGGCTGTCAAACAAAATTATTATTTTTAAAAAATCAGATAAAAACACATCCAACATGGATATCAAGTAGCTGGAGAATTGTCAGCAATAACAAGATATTCTAGAAGGTGTGGTACTGATTAATAAAAAGTCCTTGGACTCTAGGATGATATTTAAATATAGTTATCCTTTCTTGGTGTTTTAAAAACAGTCATAATTCATTTACAATTTGAACACCATATGATGGTTGAATACATGAAGAATGTTGATTGAAACTAGCTATCAATGCAAATATATTTATTTTGGCACTCATGATTTACACTTATAAGTTATAGAAGCACAACTTTTTGGTGAGGAAAACCTTTAAAATGTTCCATTTCCTTTTTTTTGAAAACATATCAAAATGCAAAATCATCACTAGATGGAATGGATTATAGACAATAAATCTGAAATAGGTCAAGGAGAGTGTTGAACAGGAGGAATTCTATGAAAGTTATGACTAGAAAGAGTTCTTACTCGTGGCCTGCTTTGGTCATTGCTACAGCAATATAACATGCCAATGGTATCTTGCTAGCCAGGGCCTTATTGACAGGGTATAACATAGGGTCAGAGTTCAAATCCGGGGCTGAGAAATTCCGCCCAGATGATGTTCCACCACCATGCTGTATTACTCTCATAGCTGCTCTTGCCTCTCCTGCTTTGGAGGAGTGTCTTCCTGATGTCTCTTGGGTCTGACCTGATGCACATAGGATGGGCGTCGGCTGGTCCTGGCAATGGAGCCGTAGCTTGTTGAGAAGGTCCCAACACCAGACATCCAGGTTTACCACATCTCCTAGCACCATTGATATTCCCCACTGCATAGAGATAGATAAAATAATCAAAATTAATCCCCACACTTTCAGTGAAAGCTAATGTTGGAACAGGCAATAGCCTGTGCATAGCATCATTGATTGTCTTTGATGTAAATGTGTTTGCCATGCAAAGCAACCAAAAAGGAGTCATAAAAACCTGAATACTAAAAGTAACTCCAATTCTTATTTAGATAAATGGTGTTTAATTGCATAAACGACTACAGTACAATGATGAAATATGATGACTTTTGAAATGGCTTACACGGACCATCCCTTCCCCCAATACCAGTGAGCTTCTGTTTGGGTCAAGTCAGCAGAACTTCAAGTCCCGGGTTGAGTCACATCTTCTGTCAAGTCAGTAAATGTCTGACTTAAGTCTGACTTAAGTTTGAGCCAAGTTGAGTCCCTGACTCTGACTTAAAATATGACCAGTAAGAGATAGATGACTACTTACGGAAAGTGTAGAGGCAATGAAGGCTGCCTGTGTCTTCTCTGCGATGTGCTTGGTGAAAGCTTCCATAACCAAGATGGCTACCTTACGATGCAAGCTGACATCCAGTACAAGCTCATCCTCCTAATTAAAACACAGTAGAGGTAGGAGTTGCATTCAAAATAGCACTTTATTATCATCATCATTATCAACACCTTCATCGCTGTCATCACCAGCATCACTATCATCATCTCTTTCATCATCACTATCATTAAAGTCACCAACATCATCTTTCACGTCATCATCATCATCCAACATCAACCCCATTACCATCACCATCAGAAATTCCATCACCATCATCTACACTACCACCTCTGAAATTGACATACCTGCTCAGTATAGCCCCAGTTAAGCTTGGATAAGATGAGTCTTGCTAGTTGGTTCTCAGTGGAGTCAGGACTGTGATCTAAAATCCACACTCGTATGAAGCTCATATCAGAGACAGAAGGTTGCCATAGATAGACAGGCAACTCAGAGCATAGGTATACACTCATCTGAAAACAAATTAAGGTATTTATATATTGTGTGTGATGGTAGTTCTATTCGTGGTGAAAACACATTTGTATATTGGAGGACTGCTGTCAGGTCAAATGCCCTTGGCTTTTGTTTATTGTGATTCTATGCATCATAACCCATTGACAAAACTGTTCTAAATGTTTTCCCCATTGACATGGGCTAATAAAATGTCAAAGATATGTCATACAAGTTGTGTTGGCCGAGATGGTACATTTTCTGCAGTGGACAAGCGATATCAAAGGCGCACAGTTTTCTCAACGTCAAATGCTTTGATAGACAATCCTTCTACTACTATTAAACAGACAGGCACAAATAGCCAATTCTGAGTGAAAGCCAAGAATACAAACATCAACACAAGATACAAGTTGTGTTATATAAAACGGTTTCACATGATAACTATGTATCTGATAATGGAATCCTCTGTGATCTCTCTAAACTAGATGGAAACCAAATAGATGAAAGCTTTAAAACCTTCCACCTGTAGCATCTTCCAGAAAGGAGCATTTGATATTTGCATGACCACTCGCCTGATTTTATGATATTTACATTCACAAACAGCACATCAACTGTTTACTGTCTATTTCTTTTTCAATGAATGTACATTTGAATCAGATTTGAATTTAAACATTAATGGTTCTGGTTTTCAAGGGGCTAAGTACTCAGGATAAGATGTTCATCTTACCGTGCCAGTGATGTCCATGTGAGACTGGATGAGACTGAGGATGTTGGTGAGAATGAAAGGATGTGTCAACGCCATACCAGCAAGTAACTCCCTTCCAACCTTAGAACACGAGTCTCTTGTGTGTTTGTTCAGATAGGCAAGCTGATGACATAAATGAAGTTAGGCTGTGGTTATCAGATTATTACCAATATTCATTCAATTCAATCCTACATGAGCCTTTGAAAACATCTTGAATTTGAGGCCATGACAAGGTACAAACCCAAACACACTGCAGAGAATCTTTGACAAAAGGATGGCTTTATACCACAGAGGACATTACTTTAGATTGTTGTTCGCTGTTGAGTAAATGCCTTTCTTGCTCTTAAAGGGATCCAGTAACATTGTCTCAGATTCTGAAAAAAATCCTAGATTAAGTTCATGCTTCAATAATTATAAACATTTAGGTCAGTCAGGAACCCCCTGACTTTTACAAGGGGATTGCCTGTCTGGTTATCAAGATATTGATGATTGGAAATCGAAACCAAATTTTGTGTTTTCCTAACAATTTTATTACACTACAGTCTATTGGGGAAAACGAGATAGTAAACCGGTCACTCACAGATTTTTACTTATTTGAGGCACTTCTTTATCATTTTAAAGCGATTTTTTTTTTTAGTGCTGATAACACTGATAACACTTAGGGCAGTGCATCTCAGATTTAACACTATTAAACGATGCCTTTAAGAGACTTATAAGAGACTTATAATGTCTTGAAGAAACATTACAAATTGAAAAGAAATAATAAATCTAAATCACAATAGGTAAAACAAAAAATTACAGAAGGGCTCAATAAGTAGGCAAAGTCAACAAAGAGTTAAAATGGCAGGAACATAATAGAGGAACATCTACAAAAACAATAAAAAATGATCTACTTGTCAAGAAATGATTCTAGTTGTCAAGAAATGATTCAAGTTGTCAATTTTCAGATTCTATGTGATTTGCTCACCTCATAGACCTCATTGGTGATGGTAATGACAAAATCGGTTTCTTTGTTACTTCTAGCACTAGCCATGTTGGCAAAGGTCGTCAGCAGATAGATTACTTCTGACATAGGCATGTTCAAGAGTTTTGTTCCAAAATGAGCTTTCTTTGTAGAATCTGGTTGAAAAGACATGAAGGATTTGAATTATTGTGAATCAACAGTGCATTGAATAGCACACACAAGCAAATGTGCTTGACAAACTTCACATGGACTATGATATTCGATGATTACATTAGATTTTATATCCACACACAAACAACTGGGAACCACTTGCACATGTACCAGCAAAACAAACCTCAACTCTTAATCTTGAGTAATTTCCATCTGAATTATTTATTCCAATATCAGTATTAGCATTACAAAATTCTTTGTTATCAACATGCTCACAAATGTTTGGGAGTTATGTGCTCTAGATGGAATGTTTAGCTGTAACTAGCTCTAACAAATATTTACACCACTAAAAGTTCTGTTCATGATTTTCTTTGAAAAGGTTATATAGGAAATATAGGGTAGGTAATTAGGTAATCCTAAAAGTGTACCAACATTACATTTAGTCTAGGGGTCATTGAGTTTGTATCTACCTGACAGGTCCCACTTGTATTCATCTAGCTTAGCTCTGGTTCTTACACTGATAGAAGCTGTAGAGCTAACTTCTCCTTTATTGGAATGATGCAGAAACCATAGCAACCTCCACATCATGTGAGGTGAGAGGCAGGAGTATGGCATGTCAGCTAAGAACTGCCATGTACCAAGCCTATAGGATCAAGAGCAAGAGGGAATCATGAGTACTGATCAAACATCCATGTAAGATTGTCTTCTTCTTGTTCCTTACTTAAAATGACCTGAAATATGGCAAAATAAATTTCATGAAACCCTGCGTTGTCATTTAGCATGGACATCTAACTGTTTCATGCAATTCACATGTATAATTTATTCAGGAAAAAAATATTTTCATTATATCCCGACACAGTTGAATTTCGTGGTTTTCATAAATTATCTGTTCTCCTAATTTCCACTTTCTAAGCTTTTGGGAGTCAAGAGACAAATTTACTCTTCTCCCCCCCCCCCCTCCCCCCCCCCCCCCCCCCCCCCCCCCCCCCTCCCCCTCTCGCTCCCCCCCTCTCTCTCTCTC
>BEXV01000001.1:227321-238471 GCA_003118195.1 Hemicentrotus pulcherrimus | reverse complement strand
CACTGCACAGCCCTGAAGAACATCTCATCCACCTCTAGCTGTATCTTCTGTAGACTCCACCCCCTCCCCTCCTCCCCTCCCCCATGCTTTAATGTAATACCTTGGAGCAGACATGATGCACTGCACAGCCCTGAAGAACATCTCATCCACCTCTAGCTGTATCTTCTGTAGAGTGATCTCTTTCTGAGGGTCTGATCCAGGTAGGACGCTATCCTCAGAGTCTCTGCATACTTCTACTCTCCATGTCTTGTAGTTGGTCCAATGGTTAGATACATACTGTACTGTGTGTCTGCAGGAGCAACAGTTTTAGTTTGAGAATCTTAGTTGAAACATGAAAACATGACCTCTAATTCACACAAATAGTAACACATACTTTGATTACTTTATTCATGCCCACAAATTTCATTTTCAAACAAAATTGTGAAATTTGGTTACCTGATGAGTCTGCCGATTCTCTTGACAAACTGGCGATATCTTGATCTGTTGAATGTCTGAAGACCAGTGTGGAAGATTTGGATAAGACTTGAAGAGAATGCTACCAGCTTGAGCATATCTTGGCTCTCTACCTGCTCAATGTTGTATGCTCTGTCAGCTGAAATGGAAAGAAAATATGGATTTTGCTTCATAATGCGTTTGGACAGTTCAAACAAGCTTTATTGTATGTATGAAAAGGCAAGATGTTCTTAATAATGCTCATTCCTGAAATTTGATTTACTCTTGTCTTCTTAATCAACATATGATGTGTTCTCTTTGATCATATTTCTTTTCTTTCACACAAGTCTAAACAAAAAAGGCATCCTCTCTTACTTTTTCAGTTTTCTTTCTTTTTTATGAATATTCTTTTTTCTCTCAAAATTTGTATTAATGTTAATATTCTGTTCTTGTGTGGCACATATTACATTTGAATACCTCTACATGCTTCCAACAGAACTTGGACACAATTGTTGCTCTATAAATCTTTAGTTTTGGCAACTGTAGCGCTCAGTGCATTGAGGAATGAATTCTACCAGGTACCCACTTACTGCACCTGGGTTGAGTATGGCACGTGTAGATCAATTCCTTGCCAAAGGACATCAGTGCTCTGGCAGGGAATCGAATCCTGCACCTTGTGACCTAGTGACTAAACCACTAGACCTCAACACCTCTCATTCTCTTATAGTATACTTACCACTAGTATCCACAAGAAGAATATGGCTGAACATCTCAGTGAAGGGAAACTGAGCTAATAACTCCACAAGGTCACCCTCATTCAGAAGAAGTTTATGAGAGGATTCTTCCTGTAAAAAGAAAACAAAGAATATCATAAAGATATCACCATAACAAATTTAAGAACTGGTAAGCAAAAGACAAGACAAATCTAAAATAAGATATATAGATATCAAAGCTGTGACAACAAATAGGTTATTTAACCCACTCATTGCTCGCCCCCCCCAATCCTAATATCCAAAACTGAAAAGGAAGGTTGTGAATACCAATGCACTAGACACGGAAATGTAAGTGTAAAATCAAATTCTAGTCCTATTGTGTTTCACTGAATGGTCTCTACTGCTACTGGACAGAATTTCCCTAATACATACAATTTTTCTACAGGAACATTCATGAATTAAGAAGTAACTGCGCGCAGTCGAAAGTGATGCCTCTGTCATAGCGCAATTTTACAAACCAAAACGGAAGAAATTTTTCAAATTCAAGTTCGGTTGTAATCCATTAACAGGTTCTCAGAATATCTTGATTACAAGCTATTTCTCATATACATGTATGACCCTTTGATCTTTGACCTCATGACCCCAAATGCAAGATACATACATGTCTTGAGTTTAATGGTAATCCATCCATCGGTTCTAATGATAGTGCAATCACAAGCTATGTTTGTATACATAATGAGCCCCATGACCTTTGACCTTGACCTCATGACCCCCAAATCTAATCAGTTCATTGGTTCTGCAAGATACATACATGACCTAGATTTGGCAGGAATCCATCAATCGAGATAACGTGATCACAAGCTATTTTTGCATACATGAGCCCTGTGACCTTTGACCTCGTGACCCCCAAAATCAAATCAATTCATTGGCTGTGCAAGTTACATTCATGACCAAAGTTTGGTAGGAATCCATCAGTCGGTTCTTGAGATAACGCGATCACAAGAACGGGACTACATACATACGTACGTACGGATGGACGGACAACCTGATAACATAATGCCTCAGGCTACTTCCTGATGGAGGCATAAAAACACAAACAGCATGATCTCCTACTGGTTGTACCACAAAGAGGCTGTGGTGACTGCTTTACAAATTCCTAACTTCAATCCTGGATGTGACTTCATATCCTATCCTACCCCCAAAACCTAAGCTAAAACCCAATTGTTGCCCTTAAAATATATACATTTGTTGAAATAAAGCCTGGAGCACATACAAGTATCGTGGGAGCAAAATGTCAGAGTCCTATTCCAAAGAATTATTATTACTAACAAGTTACAATAATTGGGTTAGGAAACTAAAATCAATTCACTTGTTGTTTGTTATAGAACTTTTGCAGCTGTGCTCCTCTCCTCCTACTTACATCTTCTGATTCCAGATCTTCATCAACCAATGTCCATTTGATTGTAGGATCACAGGTGCTAGAGGAGAAAGGATTGGTAGATGCCACCTTCATCTTGGCCAAGAACTCTTCACGATACCTACAAAACATCAACATATATGAAGATGACATACAGAAAATGTGATGCCTAAAGAATAGCTGAGGTCCATGTGGAAGAAGCATGTTATATTTGGATTTGAAAGCCAAGGGATGCAAACAAAGTGACTAATATGGGTTGTAGGCCTTTCTAACCATGTGTTATCACACTTAATTGGAATTTTAGGGAGTAAGAATGACTGGAATTTCTAGGCAGGTGTCTTGCACACAGAGATTAATAAAATGCCAATTATATGAAACTTGATGGCCTTGATACCTTGACAAAAGAAATCCTACAGTTATTTTGAAAATAATATTAATAGACCTATTTTTAGTCTGATCACACAAAGTGGTATGCACAATAGCTTAGTATCTGTCACTCCACTGTAACTCAATTTTGAAAGAATCAAGCTATAACTTAATCTACTAAAGGTAGTCTCATGATCATTCCTGGATAAGTTAGTTTCCTTTAGTTTAAAACAAATCAAGCTCCAGATCGGCACTTGATGGGAAAGAAGTAGGAACTAACCTGACTGGAGCCATGAGAGTTGCTAGCATATTAACAAAGTGATCCAAGAGTGGACTAGCCCAGAAACCATGTGACCCTTGACCTTGGCTTGATGAGGCAACATCCTCCATATTGAGAAGCTGGGTGTCTTGGGGAGCGCCTCTTACCGGTGCAGGAGGTGAAACCTGTGCAACACGTCAGATAGATTTATAGCAATTTATACTATGCCACTCATGGACAATCTGTCTGTAGGGCTGTGAAAATATCAGCTTTTTTTCAACCTGTAACTAGACCAGAGTAATCAGCATATTCTGTGGAAAACCCTGCCTCCTAATATAGGATGATTAGATGTATAATTTCAATTCAATTCCACTTGATCAAGGTGATACAGAACCACTAAAAAATTGAAATCCACACGTTTTCAATTTCATATTTCCCTTTTCAACAAGGGATTCCTGATATGTATTAAAATCTACATACACTGTATTCATAATTTCAGAAATTATGATAATGATGATGATTAAGACAAATCATGATTTGTGTTGACAAGACATAATCATTCTCTACATTTAAAAAAAAAAACATACACTATTCAACTTACAATTTATATATATTTTTAGTACACATTATGAAAGATGTCCCAGAACAGTTGGAACACAGGGGACAACGTTCAAGTCCTTTTAATGATACTATTCATTCTATTCACACAGATTTTGTAAACAAACCTAGTAACATGATACTGCAAGCGTCAGGCTGGAAAAACGTGCAAGCCCACTCGCTGGATGAATAGAAAAAATCTATACAGATCCAACAATTGCTACAGAGGTCTATTCATCAGAGGTATATGATTTGGGCTAAGACTGCACGTAGGTGTACATTGAGGTTTTATGTAGTGTTAGGGTTAGGTCAAGTTAAAATAAAGTGTTTGGTCCAGGGCTGAAGTTACACATTGGTTAGTGTAGGATATTGACCACACCGTGGAGTTAGACCGAGTCTTGATATTACCTGAAGGAATAACGAAGCCCATTCACTGATGCCTGGAGGACATCTCAAGAGATGTTTCATGATGAAGAGGTGCTCCTCAAGAGTCGCTACTCTCAGCAGGACAGATATCTGATATCAACGACAAATAAAGCAAATGGTGAAGACACAGCTGGTGTTCATAAAAGAGTAACTTCTTCAGTCCAGCTGACTAAAGTAATGGGAGTTCTGTAACTTTATTGAATTTAGGATTTAACACAATTGGAATCATCCATATTGTGTCACCTACTATTCCATAATCTATACAACTTAATCAATTGTCCACTGGAATGAGATACATTAGTTGCTAGGTTAATGAAACTTGCATAACATGAAAAATTGAAGATTATTCACAAAATCACTTACCATACGCTGTAGCCATGATCTGGAGAGTTCAACAAACTCTGTATCTGAGATTGGTCTGCGCTGGAATGCAAAGAGAACTGAGATGCACTGCTTCAATTTGTTAATATCGGCTTGAGCTTCAGCAGAATTGAGATTCATCAGATGAGCTTAAAAAAGAAACATTTAAATATTTATAACTTTGCATTCTATTGGTTTCAGTCATGCTTCATATGCAAGCATAGCCAAGATTCTATGACATATAAGCTAGCAACAATTGCTATATGGTCAATTTCTCACAATTATCAACTTTCCAACTTCGAGCAGTGCATCAAACTCTATTCCTTACCCTAACCCTAAACCTAACATTAAATCTGACTGCAAACAAATCCCTTTATATTTGACAGATTATTGCCTGGTGCAAGTGTTATCATCTGCATGCTTAAGCAACATTACTGAATAAAGTATACTTTGTCGTAAGACTTGACTCCTAGATGCCATAAAATGGAAGGATATTAAATTTAATAAAAAAACAGTGTAATCCAAGAAAATTGTACTTTTTCATATACTTTCTATGTAATTCTAGAATGAAACTATCATATGAAACTCCACAAATACTTGAACACTCTTCAGATCTAATAATATGCTCAACTCAAATATCATAACACTTCAGTTTCAGTGTTTGCTTTATTCAGTACACAAGGGAAAAGTAATTTTTTTCTAAATCACAAATGTACATTTGAAGACTGTTCCTTTTTTTACAGTACATGTGTATCCTTACAGACTTGAAGGGTTTCAGTTGTGAAAGAGCAAACATCAGTAATGCTGATGACATTGTATTGTGTGCAAGGATTGAAGGAAGATCTGCAACAATTACTGGAGGGCTGTAAAACTAAAAAGTGTTATTTAGCCTGCACATGAATGATAAGACAAGTAAATCTATGGTTTCAGTATCAAAGGCAGAGGAAAAGCCCAGACTCTGTTTAGAAATAGATGGCCATATAATCAAGCAGGTCAATAATTACATCTATCTAGGACAACATAGAGTTAGTTATTGTGCTTGATCCAGGGTTGAAGTTAGGAATGTTCTTAGTATAGTACTGCAGAGCAATTGCCTCTAAATGATGTGACATTGATTGATTGATTGATCCTGTGAGTATGAGGAGGGTCATACCTGTGACAGGCATGGTGCTATCCACCTGTCTGAAGAGCCGAGACCGATTCAACAGGTGATAGATGAAGACCTCGATCTGAAGGCGTGATAGCTGTGCTGTATACGTGACAAGGGCATACGTGCCATGGACGTGGATACGTAGTTGAGAGAGGGCGTACTCTGCTGCCTTCAGCTTTTGTTCGTGATATTCAACGGTCTTGAATGTATGGGTGGATTTGACATTGACGTCATCTTGACACTGGCCCTAGGATGTAAAATTTTATTTGATGAGAACATGATATAGAAAGATTGTTTATATATATGGTAAACAAATTTCAAGAAAAAAATTCTGGTTGGGAATTAGTAAAACAGTGGCTTGCCTTTAGATGCGTTTCTTTGAAATATAAATATATACAGTACTTGTGACTTTATTACGAAGAAAGCCATTTAAAAATCATAAGTACAAGTTCCTTAACATTATCAAATATTAATGTTACAAAGTAAAGAAGCGCAGATGTTTGAAATACCTGGAGCACAAGTTACCTGGCATCACATTAAAGAGCAATCAAGCAAAAAAGATGGGATGAACCAAATGATAAGTGCCCTTATTCATTACAGTAGTTCAGTCAAAATGATTTTATCCTTCATTCACCAAAAATAATTCATTAAGAATTTGTTGCACCTTCTCATATCCATGTAAGATAATTCTTTATAAGAACGCCTTTGAAAATCTGTTCTCCATTTTAAGTTTTATTCATGTTAACAAGGGTCAATTTTTGACTAATTGATAATAACTATATCTACTATCAGCTTCCAATGGACACATTTTCCCTATAAAACCATGATGATTCAAAAACTGATGTTAGGAGGCTTCTTGAGAGAGGTAGAGAGGTGGATTTTTTTGTTTTCTTTTTCTACCAGTATTGAAATCACAAGTACATGAAGATAGTGCCAGCCATCTTGGAGTTGCAAGAACTTTAAAAAACAAAATCTTAATTCATAACCTATCTCATTAATGTTCATGTTACAATGTAATATGTTTGAGTACATACCTTTACAGGGATCTCACTCTGTGTGAAGCTCCAGATTTGTTCCACATTGTCCATATAATCTTCCCTCTGACCTTTGATCTCAGCTTGGATGGTTCCTACATTCAGTCGAGCTCGTAGGTAGTTACTCACTAGATCATAGAACTCATGCTTATCTATGTAGTTCCCCTAGATGTGAAAAGGAAACTTTGTTTTTAGTGTTGAAAATAATAAGGGATGGTATGTGTTGCAAAGTTTTGTAGTGACAACCAACCAAACAAAGTAAAATTTAAGTATATTGCAAGACATGTTTGACACAATTTTATGTCTCGAATGAGGTCAAAATCAGTGGAAACAAGAAAATAAAAGAAAAGAATAAAAAAGAAAGAAAGAACTTCTCACCTTCACAAAATCCTCCACAAATGCATCTTGGTTAGTAAGCATGCTATTGAAGTAATAGTACTGAAGCTCCTGTTGGCTCATCGGCTGCATAGATTCCGTCGGCCATGCTACTGTCCTCGTCCTCACACCCACTATATTTCGAACCTCAGAGCGTGTTGCTTCTTTGATTCCTTCCACGGACCTATTCCTCTCATCTGTTTCTTCTCCTTGAACCCTTGAGCCAGAGACAGAGAGCGGATCCTCCTCTGGGGCTACTGCTAGGAGAGGGGCAGATGTCATAGCTGCATCATCTGGTGTCTCTTCTAGGCTTTGTTGAGGTTGTTGAAGACTAGCTGCTGCCTTCTCCTGTGTTCCTTGCTCAGTTTGGATGTTGATCAGGGGATCAAAGGCTATTGATTCTGTTGTTGGCCCAGTTGCCTCTGGGGTCAGAACTTCGGCTGCTGGTGGGGCTGTTGCTTGTTCTGTTTCCAATGAAGTATTTTCATCTATTAAGGAGATGAAAAATAAAGATAACAATTCAAATTTTGTTATTATTAATTTGGATCTGATGAAATGCATTTATAATAGATAAAATTTGGATTCAAACATTATTATTACTACATCTCTGTAATATGAATAAAAATGGGGCGGAAAAGGACTGAGAAATAGAAACCTATTAGAAATAAAGAATATACAGTAAACATATTACATTTATATGGGCTCTGGAGGCATGAGGATTTTAAAGAGAGGAAAACTGTATCCACAACTTATTGATTATTCCAATAATATGAATTCTTAAATCTCATCAGACTATCTGCCTGAGAAATTATCTGTCATCTTTCACAATTAAAGTTCTTACATATATCACAAACAAACTCTTATATTGAAAGTGAAACACTGTATCGTCAGACTAGTAGCACTTAATGCGGTGAACATTTCATATTTATATACATTGTAGCTGCTATAAAACTGGATGTATTGATATCATATCCCTTTTGGAATTTAACCAATGTTGTTGTCTGTAACTTGTACCCATACATGTACATGTACATGTATGTTCTACCACTGGTGGAAGTAAAACCATTAGTATTAGTCATACATGTAAACAAAATTTGGTTGGAAGATAAAATGACATTCCCAGATATTTCTGAAAACTACTTTTGACAAAAAGCACAGGGACAGATGATTTATGAAAATTGACCATACATGTTCATGTACATATTGTGGACCTAAACTGAATTTTTAATTTGCAGAAATATTTACAACACATTTGGTGTAATAGTCTCAATTATAGACTATGATGTTTCTATGACATCACTTTTCGTTCTTTTGTGAACATCATGTATGTATTATACATGTATTTTCTCATATATCTGGCAACTTATCTACATTTATACATTTCATCTCTGTCTAGTTCTATGTAGAAGATAACAAAGTATATAACGGTCTATGCTATGTGCAGCAAATTTAACTTTTATTTTGTTTACCACTAGTGTGTGCACTTAATAGGCTGTAAGAAATGTACAATAAATGTGTTTTTTCTTACATGGAATTGAATGAATTGCTCATCCCAGACTCTTCTTACATGTAAGCCACTTACTAATAATTGAACAAATTTTACACCACTGCTAGGAACCTATTTAATTCAAGATTGTTTTATAGAGAAAATTCACTTTTGGTGGCATGTATAGCACAAAGACAAATTTTCAAAGCTAATTAGTGATTACACATGTATCCATGATCTCCTGTCAACATTTTGTTCAGCAATCTTAAAATTCTTTTGAAAAATGAAGAATAAACAACTAGTTAATGTTTTATACACTGTCTGACAATTACAATGACACTGCGCAGTGCATCAAATCATTTATTTGAAGTTGAAAATTTAATATATTCTCCTAAAGGTCATTTGTGTTAAATTCATGTTTGTGATGAGAAAAATGTGTTTGATGAATGGACATGAAAAATAGCTCCTTTGTATTTCATGTAAAATAGGTGTATTCCTATCAATGAATCTACTCTACAGGGCAATTGAACATGTCCTTTCAAGCGTTTCTGCCTTTTTTTGGCAAGAGCCAATCATAAATGCAGGCTTCCTGTGTGTATTTTTAGATATGATGCATCTTTTCACAAGAGAATAAATCGATGGAAATTTTTGGGGAGAAATCTTCATTGTGCTGAAATCCAACATTGCCCTAAAATCCAGTTAAAGACTTTACAGTCTTTGATCTTTGATAAATATTTCTTTTTGTTCATGATGCATGCAGGCTCATAGTTAACTTTTCTTAATGAATCTCCATATTGAGAGAGAATATTGTATTTTTTTATAAATGGACAAATAAAAAGAAGAGATCTCAGACTCACTTTTTCCTAAGGGTAAAGTATTTAATACAATCAAGAGATTAGAAATAAAACAGCAAAACTGTAAAAACAGGTTAAGTACATGTATTTGGACATGTGTCATAGAACTCTTTCATTTAAAATGTAATGGATTCCAATAGCAAGTTGTTAAAGTCTACTTGTACATGTATCAAACACGCATGATCAATACTCCAATATGAGACTGCCAAATTAAACACACTTTACATTTCTACTTTACAAACGTATTGTGTCAATTACATAAAAGTCTCACTTTTCTAATTATTCTCTCTTTCTGTCATAACTCAAATAAGTTTACTATAATGGGTTTGATTGCTCTTAAAGATAAACTTTAGTACTGGTAATGTGATTGCATTGTGAAAGAAAAGGTGTGGAAAGGATCAGAAACAGTTGATCATGTAGCATGTATTGGTGTGCACTGCAAGGTTCTGGAGTCATCAAAATCATAATAAATTTGACTGAGTCTTGGTAAAGTAACAAGCTCTGTACACAGAAAGCTATATATGGGACAACACACATGGTGTCGGGGCTAGTACTACCTTGATTTTCTTGTCTTTCTATGCTAATTACTCAGCCAGTATACATTTTCTTCCAAAATTGTTTGTTTGTAATCTTGAACATTCAGTGTAAGTTTCGTTTGATTCTGTGAAAATTAATTTTTTTTTTTTTAACCAGAACTGGAGTTTATCTTTAATAACATACCTTTAGTTGGTACAGAAGTCTGGGATGGTTCCTCAATTGAAGTTTCTCTGGACAGCGAAGACAAGAATTCAAATTCCTCAAGATTATCTCCTTCCTGAGATGGGGACAACTCTTTGCTCTCATCTGTCTCAAAAACATTTTTATCTTGTTCTGTCATCTCTTCTCCTACAGCAGCCCCTGTATCCCCCACTTCTGTTTCATTCTGTCTGTGGACAGTTTCTTCCTTGGTGGATGTCACCTGCCCAGTGTCATCCTCAATCACATCTGCAGTCTGAGTATGAAGCTCTGTACATGCATCTTCTTCAGAAGCAAGGGCAGCATCTCCAGAAGCAGGTGCAGCATCTTCAGAAGCAAGGGCAGCATCTTCAGAAGCAGGGGCAGCATCTTCAGATGCAGGGGCAGCATCTTCTTTAGAATCAGGGGCAACACCTTCGTCGCATTCAGCAGTAGAGGAAAGCATGGAGGCACTCTGAATTGCTTCATTGTGTTGAGCATCTTCCTCGATTGATTTGGCTGCATTTAAGAACTCCTCTTTAGGTTCCTTTTCCTCTTCGGATGGCAATGACTCATCTGGTACTTCCTCTTCATGCTTATCCATCCATTTCTCCATGTCATCTCCACTTTCTTCATTCTCTCCTGTTCTATCACCAGAAACATTCTCAACCTTTGATGATTCTGCACTCAAAGGATCTACACTAGTTGTTAAACTGAGACAGCCAGCATCGTTCCTCTTTTGTGTGGCATGTTCTTGGTCTTTGTCACCTCTGTCTTGTGAGAGTTCTGAGATGGAATGAGCAGATGCACTCTGTGAACTTTCCTCCCTATTCTTTACATCCTCATCAATTGGTTTGCTATGTGACTCCAACTTTGCAGATGACTCTTCTTCAAGAGCAGCAAGTGATTTAGATTTTGGATTCTGAAGAAGAAAAAATGAGGAGAAAGGCATAATTTCAACAAAAAA
>BEXV01000001.1:166103-198933 GCA_003118195.1 Hemicentrotus pulcherrimus | reverse complement strand
CCCCCCCCCCCCCCCCACCCAAACATCAAACTCTGGCTACGGCTTTGGTCAGAGATAGGAGGAGATGAGACCGAAGTTCCTAGCTTCCTATTATAATACCTAAACCTAACCTTAATCTCGATCACACTCCTATCTCTTACCCTATTATTTCTGACAAAATTGAAGTTTGGAGCAAACATCTCTACAGCATATGTCAGATCACTGTAGATTCTCCTCATTCACATTCATTTATCATAGAGCATGACAGCAGAGCAGAAGAGAAGTGATGATTCAGTCGTCTGGTCTAAGTGGTTAGAGGAATATAAGACCAGGCTTATGAAGGAGACAGAGGACACAGAAACAGGTCTGGAGGAACTCTATCGAAGGAGAGTTGAAGTCATGAATGCTACCAACCCAAAGTTCATCTTACGTAACTACATAGCAGAGAATGCCATCAAGGAAGCAGAGAATGGAGACTTCTCTGAGGTAGGTCTAAATAGTGTTCTTAGGCTGCTGCCTCCACACCTTCCTGGACCTTATTGAATATAATTCTAATCTTGAAATACAAGGCATCCCTAATATCCTGATGGAAGGATAACATGTGACGTTGCAGAGTGAACTCCTTCTTCACTGTAGCCATCACTTACTTTTGATGAACTATAGTATTCATTTACCTCTTTTGAATTTCAGTGAGAAAGATTGGGCCAAAATATACAAAGGAATATTAACCAATAGATACAATATTGAAATATAGGCTGTTTAAACTTCCTTTGGCCCTGAAAGGGTTTAGACACGTCTTCCTCCTTCCTCTTCTGAAACCATGCAGCTGTATCTCATTATCTCTCCCCCAAAAAACTTTTATATTGTCCAGTGAATGGTTTGATTGATTGTAAGTGCACTTTACCAGTATCATCAATCGTATCTTGTCTTGAAATAAAGTTGTTAATGGAGGTGATTAATATTAGCTTCATTATTGTGATATGAGATGTGATACTGAACCTGAATCTTAAAGGTTGTACTCTCAACCATGGATTATATCATTCACAGTAAATGTCATATTAAAAGCATGAAATTATTTCAATGAAATGCTAGATTTAGAAATGAAATTCATAATAAACGATGAACATTTTCTCTCGATTCCAGGTCAACAGAGTGTTAAAGCTATTAGAATCTCCGTACAGTGATAATGTATCATTACCATTCATAGAACATCATACATCAGAGCTTGCTGGAGATGAAGATGCAGGTAGGATTCTCAAGATTCTCAAGATAATCAACAATGTTGAGAAAATACCTTATTGTTTAACGAGAGCTCTTTGATTTAATTGTCTTCATGAAAGTGGGAACTCCTTGCAGTGATTGTATGTAATCTTTTAGAGTTTTGGTGCAAGCCTTATTATGAGTTCAGTTCGCACATTAGTAGATAAAGGTCATCTTGACCAATTCCTGAAATTGACTGCAATAAAAAAAATATTAAAAAAAGGTTTCAGATACAGTAAGCAAATTGAAGTCAACATTCACACTAATCCTTGCACCATGCAAGGGTTTGTACTGTAGTTGTAGTTGATGAAACTGATGTAAGCAGTTTAGCCTTACTTAAACTTGATCCATCTCTCCAATGTATTCTTCTCTTTAGGAGCCAGCAAGCCAGTAGAGCCGTTCATCTCACAATCCAATGCTTCCACAGTAAACAGTTGTACTGGTGTTGCCTATAATAGCAGTCCTCCTGAGTGGGCCATGGAGCTAAGGGTCAGCTGATCTTCATAATTTCCTCCAGGTCAATTCAACTTAGTCACAGCTCATAAGTTTTATGTTTGTAGAACAATATCCCTGAGCTCTCTCTTGGTGGTTGTGAAACATTTTTAGTGCAATTCATCTAGTCACACTTTTTAAAAATTATCCCTGTTTAATAAAGGTGCATTGACGTTATGTATACATTTTCATACATTGTCTAGTAATTCGTCCCTATTTTCACGAAGTGACGGTAGTGAATTAAAATCGCATACAATTTGCGTGCATATTTTCCTCACTACCGTCACTCTGTGAAAACAAGAACGAATTGTTTGATTAATGTTATGCTTTCTGTCATATTTCTATGATTGTAAATCAGAGAATTAGATTAAAATCAAGTCCTCTCTATAGATAAAAAAGAGCATATTGTTCAGAATAATCTCATGAGCTGTGACTAAACCTGGAGGATTATTTAAGAATGTTGCAAGGGTATTGCAAGTCTAAAGTATTATGAATAGTACTTAACTTGTATTTATGAAGAATTGCATTTAAAACTCATTTTTGAGAAAATGCAGATCTGATGTTCATACCTTTGTGGCATCTATTTGATTTATTAAAAATTGTTAAAAGGGACATTCGGTAACGTTTATTAAGTAATCATGTATTCTACGAAAAACAGAGTCCCACTTTAGAGGATGATATAGGGGTCTCTATACAACAATCAAAAATGAGAAAAAACGTGTATGTTTGGAGTGATTCCAGTGCCAGTCATAAGATGTAATGGTACTTCTTATAATTTCAAAGCTGTTCAGTCACATTGGAAACTTTGCAATAAAAAAAAATTCCTCTGTTCTACAAAACGAAGATAGATTTAAATTTCAGCAAGCAAGTTTCTTTGAATTTTCTGCCAGTGTGACTATATACATCAAATATTTCTTTAAAAATGACACCAACTCTTTTTGTTGACCCTGATAAATCACAACAAATAATATTGCTTACCCGAAACAGTTTTTGTCAGGAGTAAATTAACAATTTTGAAATCTATCAACTATCTTTGCTTTGTAAGTGTATTGGTATGTACTATGAATGAATGATAATATCTTTCACACCAGAGGAACGTTTCAAGAGATCATATCCATCGTAACCAAAACAACGGAATGCAAGTCCTTCACTACTTCCCCGTACTTCTTGTTGTTATTGGGAAGGTGTATAACATTGTTTTAATTCCTCATTAATCAAGGAGTGTTTTCATATTTCTGTATTTTTATTTTGTTGGGTTGAAGCATGATCGTGGTATGGTTTTATAGAGACAGTTTTTGGTCCTAGCCATAAGAATCCATGTTTAATGATTATGTACAACCATTAGACCTATTCTCAATTGTAATGACAATTTTGTATACCTGCATGATAGTGGGTACAAGTTTCAACCATTGCCAAGATTTGTCTGACATAGCAGTAACCAGTGTAGTTATTAATTAACCCTTGATTTGAGGGAACTTGTCTCAGTGAATACACTAGTTTGTCAAACAGGTCTTGGACTAGGGCGCCTATAACTTTTAATATATGTGAATCTTGTCAATTATGACGATGTGACTGAAAATGATCAAGAAATCGTATGTTTGAAATGATTCGTTTTGTGGGATGGCTCTTGGAACGTGAAATTACAGTTTCTGAGCCCTTAGGTATCTGTGCTATAGTAAATTGCATACTGAATGATGATTTGTAAGTATGCTACAGTATAGTGTAGACCCACTGACAAATAAAATGTTTACTTCTATTTGTTTCAATTTGCCGTGGATGTGTGTTTTCATAATTTTACAGACATATTGATGCATATATATAAGTGCAAATTTCAATTGAACTTTATGCAGATTTCACCTTGTTTAATGTGAACTATTCATATTGTCAGCAAAATTGTATTACATTTACACTTATTTTTCTTTACATTTGCCATTTATTCTAAAACATATTCATATTTCTTTTTCAGAATAAATGTCATTAAGAATTAACAGAAGGGAGAGAAAGATAATTCGCGGGAAGTGATTTGGGGGAGTTAATCACGTGACACTTATAGATGTACCTCATCTGTAAATGTGTTGTGAATTATAAATAAGGGGTTTCATTGATTGTATATATATATTTCTTAATGTTAAAATGGCATTTAAGCTATCACTGTTTGATTATTTAAGTTGGGATTGATGGGGAGGGAATTGTAGAACATTGATATGTTATCAAAAGGACTTTTGTTCATGAATTCACAATCAGTATTGTTTGGACTAAGCTAGAAAACAATTCACGAGTTTGTTCGTTTGAAAAGATTGATCATAACCCTGAATGTTATTATATAGTAACAAGATTTTGTAGATATCGTTCATTAATTATTTCTATCGCACAAAGCAGAGTGTAAAATATGCACAACAGATATAACTTTTTGCAATAGTAAGGAAGTCAGACTTGACCAGGAAGTGTTAAATTTGAGATTCAAATCTTTATCCCTGTGTACATATTAATGTTTTCCTTTCCTTTGAAGCCTTATTAGCCATGTTAGTAAAGCTGTCCAGATATGCTGTGGGCCTGTGGTAAACCATGACCATTTGCTTCACATTTCGGATCTCAGTAAATATATGTATGTTTGTTGCCTTCAGGTAGCATTCGTTCACACGTTTAACCATGGTGGGTTTCTGTGGCATATCTGAACAAGCCGTGCAAGTGTGGAATAATTATAAGAAATTATGAAGAAATCAAGTTGCTCTGCCTTTGTTGTTGTTCATGTGTGTGTAATGTCTGCTGGGAGCCTGGAGCACATCAACTCTTTGTAAAATGATACTCTGCTAATAATGGGAATTAAATGATCTTAGAATCCAACATGACTTGCATGTCTGCCCAATGAAATTGGAATTTAAAAAATGCAATAGGTGACAAACTAGCACTTACAGTAAGGGATTCAAGCTCTTTTTTTTTTTTTGGTAGTAGGAAGAGCGACAGAGAGTCGGGCAGACTAAGAGAGGATGGAGGGAGGGGGAGGGAGGGGGAGGGAGAGGGAGAGAGAGAGAGAAGAGAGAGAGAGAAGAGAGAGAAGAGAGAGAGCGAGAGAAAAAAAAAACACACACACACCTAGATACATTGCATGTACAAAAAGGGAAAACATCTGTGGAGGGTAATAATTATGTTGAACTAAATGATTCATTTAAATCTTCAGTTTTCCATGAAAGGTCATTTTTATTCACACTTGAAATAAACAGTGAAAATGTATTGCTATTTTTCCTTTCATAAATCCCTGCCCATATTCTACGATCACATACATGTATCTGCGTTTAGTATTGATATATCTTATACATGAATCTCTGTCACACACTAATAATGTAATGTCTAGAAATACTACAAAAGCAGATACCATATGATTGAAATAGAAATATATTTTCAACAATTCTCAAATGAAAATTAATTTCGAAGTAAAGTCCATAAATTAGCGTGTTACAGTGTTGATGATATATTGTATCACCCAGAGACAAAATGATTCTTCTAACAGCACCTTATTCGAAATCCAATATGTATAGATTTTACAAGAATACCAAAGAAATACAACTTCATCTTTGTAAAGACATGCCACTGTAAACTGCTTTAAAGTTGCAGAGGCAAAATTCAAACTATTTTGCATGTCCTTGAGTGACCATCACTGTTGTGTCATGAGTACTCTGTGAGCTGTACATGATAGATTTATGACATGCACTACACTTTAATTTATTTTGTCACAGTGCTGGTATTATTGTTATTTTTATTAAGACAATTTTGGGGAAAATTACTGTGGTGTGTCTGAACAAGACTTCCTGGCTTGACTCTCTTTGGCAAGAAACAATATTTTAATGATTGATGTTTACAAGTACCTCCATGGCCTATACACCACTCAGACAAACCTACGAAATTTATGCAAGGAAAACAGAACACGAGGCCATACCCTGAAGCTAGAGAAGACATTTTCACATCTCGACGAATTCTTTTTCTCGAATAGAGTAGTGGACACATGGAATAGCCTATCTAAAGCAGTGGTTAATGCCCCATTGGTAAATGCCTTCAAAAACAAACTTGATAACTATTGGCAGAAATCACCTTCATCATATGACTTTGAAAGTAAATAGAAGAATGCAGAACTATTCCACCCTTCACAAACACACCTTGACACTAAACCACAACAAACAGAAGTATTGATGCAAAGGAATTCAATCGTAGGCTCTGTCCTACCAACATTGATGGATTAAAGTAAAGTAAAGTAAAGTAAAGTAATATTTCTAAAAGGTGTTTACAGGTGTTCAGTATATTGATACAAGTATCTTGCTAAATATAAAATCAGAGGAATGTGCTCACAGCATTATGGGATGCTCTTAATTCAAGACAATACCATAAAATGATGCAGACAATTTCAGTGAATAACATCAAAGAATAACCTATAACACAAGAATGGAAAAAATAAAAATATTCACATCTGTTGTTAATCCAATTTTGTATAACCCAAACAAAAGATTTATACACCCAATGATTTCTATACAACTAATAATTGAAGTCAAGAATATGCATACATGTGCACCCTATATGGCAATAGCATGTTCATGTATGACACACACATTCCATAAACATCAGAAAGAGTGTTTAAAAACAGTCATAGACTTAATAGTATGAAGGTGAGCAACAACAACAAAAGTGCACATGAATTATACTTCTTTGTAATATATGAGTCAATATGAGAAGATTCAATGTATGAAATTAATACTTGGGATTATCTTACATAATCATTCAAGGTTCACAATCTTTAAACAATATATGTTCTACAGTTGGTATTTATAAAAGCAAGTAATTGAATCATTCAATATCATCTACATATAATGATTTACATAGAGATTACTAGAGTCTCATATCTGAACAAATCAATATTTAGTACTATTTTTAATAATAGTCACTTCATCTTACAGAGGGAACTCTGCAGATCATAATATTCAAGAATTTTTAAACATCCCGTAAAAAACAGGTTCTTACAACAAGTTTGCATTTACAATAATAATCACAATGAAAAGCACTTAGAAACATACATGTACTATTAAAGAGAAAGTTGAGTTCTGGGAAGAGGTAAAAAATAATTTGTGAGCGTTATCATTGTTATTATGCAAGGGTGGAAGAACATCAGATTAAACATGCTGCCTGAAAAGCATGGCTCTTCAAATGCCTTCATATTATAAATATGACATTAAACTTCGTAAAAATCGGGGGTACGGTAGGTTTTTTTTCGCCATGTGCTTGTGTAGTCCCATATCCATCATTCTGTGTACAGTGCTTGTAACTTTACTAAGATTTCGCCAAATTCCTTATAATTTTGATGATTCCAGAACCTTGCAATACACACAAATACTTATATACATGTACTAGATGATCAACCTTTTCTGATAGCCACACCGTTTCTTTCACAATGCAATCATATGACCAGAACTCAACTTTATCTGTAAGTGCTGTATTCAAATGTGACTATTAATATCATTATTTGGTATCGCTTTAACATGAAATTATAAAAAAATATTAGACTTAGCCTAACAATAGGAGTCAAAGTTTAGATAAATAAGTACATGGTAACAATGTTCAATCAGTAAAACCAAAGAATATTACTAATTAATGTCTTTAGTTAGAGGCCTTTAATGCTCACTGCGATAAGGAAGTCCGACTATTAATGTGGGAAAAAATTAAACATGAAACTGAAACCATTTGTAGCTTCTAATGGGTATCATACCGGTATATGTTTTGCCTTCATAGAAACTATTCTCAAGAGTAATTGAGCAGTATAAATTGACTGGAGTGATAATTTATTATTTTTGTTAGAAATGAGACACTAAAAAAACTAGCACACCAAGACAGCATGATACATTCCCTCAGAATATGCAAACTATATTGAATAAACTTATGACACTCCTTATTAATATAATTAAAGTAAAACTATATCAACATTATCATGCACGCCTTGTAATAGAAGCTCCCCTTCATATGTGACGATCTTCTTTCTCTTAGCTGCCCTCAAGGTTCCAACGAGAGCCTCAAACAGATTTGCACATCTATCATCAGCAAAAAGAACTCCAAACTTGACAGCCACCTTTCCATCGGCATCTAGAGAAGAAATTACACAGATGAATGCATAATTTATTTTGAAATGGGTTCTGAAAGAAACATGTAACTGAGTGCAAATGCATGCATGTATTTTGGAACAACTCAAGCTTCCTGGATAGATGGGAATATATGTAATTTAAAATGGTACATGCAGTTATACAATAGAATAATGCTAAAAGAGAATGTGACAATAAATATACACTGTATTTAAACAATAAATACCATCGATACCTGTCAGTTATTACCCATTATTTCAAATACCGGTATGCATGTTTCTCAAAAAAACTTTGAACAAATACCTTAGTACATGAACTTGAGAAAGAAAAAGCAGGTCATGCTCTTTGATATGTTCTCATTACTAATTTAATGCAAGCAAACTCTTTTTTTCTTCTTTTTTTTCTTATCTTTTTCTTTTCTTCTTGGTTCAAGGGGCTCTGGCTTTGCTTTAGTAAAACTGAAATTAAACCATTTTGTTTTTGTTTCTATTTTTCTAGAGCTCTTTGCTTCTTATTGAATTTCCAAGGCTCAATCATAATCTGTCTTCTTGATGCAGGATATTAGTTATTGTCTTAATATTTAACAACAGTTCGGTATGACATACTTGGTGCCCCTAGACGATTCATCTCCTCCACAAGAAGTTGAACCTCATGTTCTACATTCATTTTGCAGCGATTCTGTAAAGAGAATTTAAGAGATAAATGTCATCATAGTCATACAGAGTAAGAAATACATTAGTTAGAACTTAGAGGCAATTTTTAAAGACTTTCAAATTTTCAATATATTTCTCTCTGTGAAAATGGAAAAAACATCAGCACTTGCCACCTTTATTATCAAACATTATCTCACCACATATACAAATGCAAATTCTTACAACAAGACATGTGATTGGAACCTGCAACTGCCAGTTTAGAACTGGTAGATGAAATTCACAAGTATGATGTTTTGAATAAATTAGTAACGCAGAGTCTCGAAGATGCTATTTATAATTCATATTTGTATCATAAAAATAATAAATTCAAACCCAATTTTGAAGGAAAAAAAATAAACTTTGACACCTTCATTGCTTCCAGATATCCTTCAACTTTATAACATTGTATAAACTTCCGATTGCTAGTTTTATTTGTTGAGACAGTCATAACTTTATCCGCTAACAAGAAATATGTTTCTGTTCTTTATATATTGTTTCACGGAGAGCTTATAACAATACTAGCTAGACATCTTGTGAAATGGATACTATCAGCAAGAATAAGAGCGTAGACATAGCCTTGGTAAGTGAATTAGGAAATAAAAATATTAAAATAGAAGCTGGGGACATTACAGTAGATGCAAAATACTTCTAAAATTATGTAGATTATCAATTATAGGTATACCATAGAATTACTCGTAAAATACAATTGTGAGTATTTCCTTTTGTTCCTGGTGAATCACTTTTGTTTTTCAGATGGGTACCCCCAACTACTTTCATTTTATTTTATTTTTTAATAATAATATACCCTTACAGTTACAAGTTATAACTTCCTAAGTAAAAAAGAAAACGATGCTAGTCTATGAAAGTTTGTGTCCACTGTCCAATTATAAAGGCTTCAACAAGATATTGAAATGGCAAAACTTGAGCCTTCTAAACGTTAAAACACATGTTTTAAACTATGTTTTTACACAATTGATATGGGTCTCAAAACTAGAGAATAGAAGGGGAGATCAAAGTTCGCGAACATTTTAGAACATATTACAAAATGTGATATTCGAACTATGATTTCTCATATTCTAAACAAATTTGATTATTTCAATTATTACCAAATGGACGGCAAAGTTTTTTACTACAGATTGGTTCAACTAGAAAATTTATATTCGAAGGATTTAGGAGATATCGCGATCTAAAAATTTGATGTCTGATCGTTCGTGCGCGCTGCATCTAAAAAAGTCATAAAAACAACGAGACCTAACTTCATGCACCGGAGTTTACAGTTGATTTATCAAAAAGTGTGATCTATCAAAAATAAGGTAGTATCATAATTTGCAAGGCAAGATATCATACAATCATTTAGTACCACTTTTTACTTACAATTTTGAGGAAATCTGCTCTCAAATTGAAGATTTTCAGACCCTTATCGGTTAGTTGATCATTTTTCGGAACGGACGCAAAATATTGCAAAATTTGCCGATCTTTTGACAATATTTTCACAATTTCGTACCCAATTCCAAAGAAAATTTCACCTCCAGGTAATTTTATGTTCCTCTTTCCATTGGTGATATCAGCTTTTCGTAATCTTAATGATATTTTGAGATAGCGAACTTAGGTCACACACGAACTTTGGTCACACCCACCATAGTTACTTCTGACTACCCGTATGGTTTGCCTGTCGTAGCATGCAGATTATCCATCCCTTCATGCAACATGATCAAGATCCCATTATACATATTGGAATACCAAATAATATATTAGACCATCCTAGTCTTACTTTGTAACATGCAATTTCATTTTCTAGGGATTTTAGAGGATTATTCTTGCGTAGATTTTTCTGCATGCTGCATCCGAGTCGAGATTGAGAGGCTAGACCGTCGGCGACCCAGGAGCCGTCCGTTATTAAATGCAAGCACGCCCCTCTCTGCCTCTGGGCTCTGACCGAGTCTGAGAATCTTTTACCGCAATTGGAGACAGTATCCCGTGTGCAGGGAACAAAATGGGTTGTTAAAATTTGACGAACTTACCGTTTATATAATTACGTCTAGACTATATAATATTAAACAGAACTTGGTTATATATATGGTAAAAATGATGACAATACAGCTCAGCTCCACTCGAAAGAAGAATCTGCCGCGGCCGCGGTGATAAACTTTCGCACGTTATGACCACTTCCGGGTTTTCTGTGGAGATTCTCTCAGCTGATCCATTTGCTGACTCCGTGTGAGTCACTCATATACTGCATGAATCGCTTGTCAATACACAGACACAGCGAAGTTCATTAAAACACACACAGTGCAGTGCGGAGGATCTAGGAGGAGCAGTGCGCCCCATTATACACATGTTGACAATAATCAACGGCGGCCAGTCGATCTACACACAAGACGAAGAGCTACGAAACGTCTAACAACCAAGTAAAACAGAGAATCCTATTCTTTTATTATTGCCGTGGAATTCCATGAATGGATTATTCTTGTTCCTGTCGGTCTAAGTAAGATGAAACAATGAATATGATGAATGTTCATAATCTGGAACTCTTGAATTCCCGAGCTGTTCTGGAAGAAATCCAACGGTTCGAGAGCGTACATCCCCATATTTACGCGATTTATGACCTGCTGGAACAAGTTGAAGATCCCTGCCTGCAAGATCAGTTACGGGAGCATGTCGTCTGCATTGAAGGCAAGTTCATGTAGTGAAAACTGAGCTGAGCTGAAGGGTCTAATTCAGCCAAGTCACGTCAGATCTAGCCTTAAAGGCTTCGTGATAATGTAAAATATGATTTTGAATGATATATATTTATCATCAACTTAATCAAGCCCCGAACTCCTAAGGCTAGTCTAGATCATATTTAGGCCTGAATTATGAACACAACACAGGGAGGGCTAGGCCTTGGGCCGAGAGTCGAGAGAAAGCCAGCTGTCCTCCTTGCCCATGGGCATAGCATGGGCTATGGCAGGTGTCGTGGTCGAGTGGATACATCGCTGTACTGTCGATCACAAGCCTAAGGTCCGCAGTTCAAGTCACGCTGCGGCACTAATGTCCTTTGGCAAGACATTGATCTACATTTGTTTCACTCAACCCTAGACCGAATTTTCCGTCTCTTTCATTCGTTAGCCTCTTATTGGGGTAGGGTCGGCCGGCTCTCTCTTTAGAGACGGAAACCGTCTATACACATTCCCTTGATAACTCCACGGCCATTTGAGGTTGTAGCGAAGGAAAAACTGTGATAACGCCATTACGAACGTGTAGATGGCGCACAGTTTTTCCTTCATAATCATTTTACCTTCGGCGTACATGTAGACTAGAAGGGATGAGTTTGATTTCGATGACTCCGGCAGCGAGAGTTTAACACGGCTTGCAAGATTTTCGACATGGGTGTCGATTTTGACCCATAATTTCCTTAAAAGGGACCATTAAACGGATTATTTCAATCAAGTTAGTAAGTGGAACCGATGTATTATAGCCTAGATCTAGGCCTAATTTAGAATTGTATATGCACTAGGCAAAATGACATTTTGGGGGATTTTGGGGGCATAACGCTACGACCTGAAATGCCCGTGGAGTTATCAAGGGAATGTGTATAGACGGTGTCTGTCTCTAAAGAGAGAGTCGACCCTACCCCCAATGAGAGACGGAAAAATTCGGTCTAACTGAACCCAGGTGATGTATGGTGGTGTGACCAAACTTCGCGCATGACCTAAGTTCACTATCTCAAAAAATCATTAAGATTACAAAAATCTGATATCACCAATGGAAAGAGGAACATAAAATTACCCGGAGGTTGAATTTTCTACGGAATTGGGTAGGAAATTGTGAAAATATTGACAAAAGATCAGCAAATTTTGCAATATTTTGCGTTTGTTCTAGAAAATGATTAACTTACTGATAAGGATCTGAAAATCTTAAATTTAAGAGCAGATTTCCTCAAAATTGTAAGTTAAAAAGTGGTACTAAAATTATTGTATGATATCTTGCCTTGCAAATTATGACATACCTTACTTTTGATGGATCACACTTTTTGATAAATCAACTGTAAACCCCAGGCGTGAAGTTAGGTCTCATTGTTTTTATGAGTTTTTTTTTATTTTAGATGCAGCGCGCACGAACGATCGGATATCAAATTTTTAGATCGCGATATCTCTGAAATCTTTCGACAATAAATTTTCTAGTTGAACCAATCTGTAGTAAAAAAACTTTGCTGTCCATTTGGTAATAATTGAAATAAGCAAATTTGTGTAGGATTTATGTAACTAATGTGCTGCGTGATGTACAAGAGGCTATGGTCTCGTACGTCACGCAGCACAATACATGTAGTTACATAAAAAATTAATTAAAAAATTGGTCAGAACTAATTTTCCACAAATGAACTAGCCCATAATAGCCGAAGACTCATACCAAAAGACAGCCATAAAAATAATTTCATCTGTTGTTATTTCTTGTTTAAAGTCTCTAAATATCCCGTACGTCACAATCCAAATAGCTTGGACCTGCCCATGGGTTACCATCTGTGTATGGGGAATGTTGACAAATGTCAATTTTATTGAGGAACCCATCCTAGACGGTTATTTCTGTCTAATCGACGATTACAATTGAATTAACATTAACTAATTAGCATACAGTTTGTTGGACACAACTTTTAGTTTTGTCACCAAAATTAGATATGAAGTTGAATTTCTTGAAATTGTGACATGAAATTGTGACATACATGTAAAGTTTGAGAGCTTTATACTGAGCATGAGTGCAATTTGTAACTGATATTTGTCTAATAATGTTAACTGTGAGGGTTTTTTAAAACAAAAACAATTACCGGTACTGTAAAAATAGAAATATATATACATGTATTTTAATATCTGTACCTCACTTACAATGTATGAACACACCAAAAATCATCTAAATCTTCCACAATTGTTCAAACGGTCTTGCCTGGTTCGTGTCAATTTTCTTACCGTATTGGAGTATTTTTCTTAAAAACTAAGACATTATTATATACTTTCTCACAGGTTTCACTGCAAACCGCTGCACAATACAAGTGCTGGGGTGCGTGCGTGTGTGTGTGAAGTTACTACCGGTACTCTAAACTCAGAATCGGATCCTCTTTAAATTCATGCAAGTAATTTACATCATGAATTGATGATGATCATTACGATCGCTTATTTCACGCACACGCGCTCGCAACTCGGCCTATAGTCAGTTTGGACTCGTATTGTGCAGCAGTTTGCTGTGAATCCTGTGAAAAAGTGTATACCGGTATATATCTAATTAGAGAGCCCAATACCAAAATCTAAAATCTAAGGCATTTCTGAATATATCAATACATGCCAACTCACCCATTTTACCCATCTCCTGACTCCAGAAGTGTCATAAAAAAGGAGATATTTTGCTCCAAAGCTGGGGATTTCTTGTATGCTTTTAAATAATATATTCGAAAAATCCTGATACATGCATGTAGATCTCAAGTAAACGTACATACTGTACATGTACATGTACATGTTGTACTGTGTACATGTTGTACTTTTATTAAAAATGAACCAGCTTTCTGATCAATAGTATGACTTCAATAATAACACTTTTAATACATGTACATACACATGTACAGTACATGCACAAGTACAATTTGTCATTAGCCAAAGGGTACATTGTTGAAACAGCTCTTCATATTCTTCAGATGTATTTGTCAGCAACCATCCATGATTTGGGTCATTGAATGATTGCTTCACAAAGTTTTGGTTTCAGCCACATATTATAACAGACTTACAGTACATGTACATGTACATGTATGTACATGTACAGTACATGTAGGTCAGACGTTATTGTTATGTCTCTATGAAATTATAGTCCACTTTCCACAATGCAGTTTATAAGGTTGGATATCACGTTGTACTAGACGATGACACTTACAACTGTATACTCATTTCATCACAATTGATCTACAAATAAGTCCACTTTTTTCTCATCAAGTCATTTATTATAGAAATTATTTACTTAATATTCATTAGTCTTAAATCATTTACATGTTGTTTCTGTGGTTTTTAGAACTTTTACATGTATGTATTTTGTTCTTTGATATGATTATGATTAAGTTACATTGTAGGTTCAGAGAAAGATTTGATATTAGATATGTACATGTACATGTAGCTTTCACATTTTAGGTAACCATTGGTGATTTGATAAGAGGAAATGAGCTTGTAAAAGATACATGCATTTACATGTACACCTGGCTGTACAGATTTATACCTGCCAAAGAATGAAAAGAAAATCATCTACCTGAAAGTTTTCAATCATAATCCCTTGTACCTTTTGGCCAAGTCTGGGATAAAGCTTTGAAAATATAGGCTTTAGATTTGATAGGGTAGAATATAAAAGGAATGGATACTATCCTGTTTTGGTAAGGATATTACTGGCAGTAATCCTCTTACATTGTTGATCTAGCTCCTTTCTCTTCTTTCATGCTCTAAGAGGTCAGTTATTCTTTTTTTTTTTCTTTTTTTCTTCTTAGATAGCAAAGCATGGGTGAAGGGAGTAGCTTTCTTGTATGACACAGACATTGTACATGTACCTGAAAACTGAAAGAGATGAATTTACGTTCAAGTTATGCATTTATGCAATAAGATTATGAAAGAAAGTGTCTGGAAAGACTGGAAGCAAGGTCCATGCATGTAGTAGCCTACACAAGAATCAGTGTATACTGTGAGCTTGTGGAATCATCATACGATAAGAAATTGACAGTTGACTCAGTCATGATGACAAACAAATGTACTCATAGCAGCTGGTACATGTACATGTATGTGGGACTACACACATGATTGCAACATTGGCATGACTGTTTGACTTGAACACTTCAGCTATTTATTGTCATATCTTTAATATAAGGGCATTTAAATAGCAGTCATTTGCAGAGAGATATACTTTTTCTTCTAAACTGACACTACATGTAGACTGAGTGAAACTTCAGACAGCAAAAATTTTACAAACCTGTAGTTAGCTCTCCAGTCTCCATATGGTTGAAAAGACCTCACCATGCGAAGAAGTCTTATTAACATATCATTTTAAAAACTTCATATGGTTTAGATTAGTTTATAAAACATATATCTTCTCATGAGATGTTGAGCTAAGCCTACACATATGACTTGTACAGTACATTATAGAGAGAGACATGTCCATGTACAGGTAGAGGGTTAATCAAAAAGACCTTGCCAAGACAGGTACATAGTAATCAGGAAGCCATGTATCAACTTATTCCAGGGATTAAAAAGGGTGGATTAAAAAGAGGGAATACAAGTACCGGTATACCATTGGAACGAGACCATACAATGAATGAGGTAACAACAGTTTTAGAGCACAAACTCATGTAAAAATTGAGTGCAATGTACATGTAGCTTAGGGTCATTTTTGCACAATTGTGCAAGTACCTATGACCTACATTGTATACAACCTATATTTAAATTTAGGTTTTAATTCTCAATTAAGATGTGCAGTGTTCATGGCATGGCTTTATTAAATTGGTTCATGTTCAGTAGTATTTTTACAAAGGATAACCTTTTTATATAGGAATGGTTGACAATGTAAGCCTATAATTCAAGTACTTTCATGGTTTATTATTATTATTATTTCTTTATCTATGTAATTATGTACAGTAAATTAACTGTGCAGATTTACAAAGTTACAAGGATAGTCTCTGGAATTTAGAAAAATTACCAATTTACCAGAATGTCTGTGTCAAGTGGAATGATGAATACAGTAGTACAAGTATACTTGCAGATTGCTGGACAGTACAATGTAGCCTTAGTAACTCTTACATACATGTACATGTACATGTACATTGGATAATGTACTTTGAACAGTTCACTGGACAGTACCCTAAACATGCATACAATTATGCACCAACATAACTTAAAACTGTACAAAGTACAAACCAAGCTTTGTTCTGGACTAAGATGCTGGAATCCTCTGTACATGTACATGTACATGTACATTGGATAATGTACTTTGAACAGTTCACTGGACAGTACCCTAAACATGCATACAATTATGCACCAACATAACTTAAAACTGTACAAAGTACAAACCAAGCTTTGTTCTGGACTAAGATGCTGGAATCCTCTGTACATGTACATGTATGTACCATACATGAGGTTGTAGAGTTAGTGACCTTTCCATTGTGGACAATAAAGACACAACAAACCACAAGAGTAAAGCCTCAATTTCCTGCTCATTAATATAACTTGGTATGATGGCTTTATTCCTGACCTTAGTCTAAGTACATGTATTTTCCCTTCACTGCATTATGATTAACAAATAAACACCTGGATTTTAATTGAAAGAAGTACATCATGGAACTGAATGTGAGGAATACATTATTCTAGTAAAAATTCTATGCCATTCCCGACCTGCACGCACCTGCAATTATGATTGCCATGCTTGTCTGGCATCCTACAAGTACATGTGCATGTAATATCTGAGGTGCATTCATGTACACGTAGCTTGTCTTACATGTATGCATTGTACATACTGTACAAGTACATGTTTAATTTTAGTTGTACGTCTATGTTCACCTACATGTATACTTACTATGTAGGCCTAATGTATGTTTGGGACTTGGGAGAAAGCATTTACATGTATGGTACATACATTTCAGACACAGATGCTTTACTTGTATGGTTTGTTCACTTTAGAGACTGTATAGTAAAAAATAGTAATCATTCCACAAAGGAAAAAAAATCAAAAACCCAGCAACAACACTTTCTATGTTATAATACCAAACATGTTTTGTTTATGTCCTCTTACAACACATATCAAGTTATGCATCATTTCACCCAAAATCCATAATATTATGATTGACATCTTGTTGGTATATTATCAGTGCTTATCTAAGCCAAACATGATTTTGGTTGTTAGGTGAAGGCAATGTGCCAGTTTTTGTGCTTTCTAAAAACTGATTGAACTTTATGAAATCTCAGATTACCTCTCTCTGTCAATACAGGTGCAACCCACTTTTGGTGAAATTGACTTCCATGCCAAAAAGACAGCATGACAAACAAGAGAAAGATCACAATACTACATGTAGTAGGGAAATTTACATTCCATTCTGATGTGCTGTCTGACCCTGTGTTTTGTGTAAATTTCGAAGCATTCAGTTTCCATCCAGAATGGTATTGTTTGATTGTCTGAAACTGAAGGGATGTACATGTATTGCACACATAGTACATGTATATATGTACATGTACATGTACATGTACATTTAGTCAAATACTTTTGTTTTCTTTGAACTCTATTTGGATTCAATTTCTTTGAATTTTATCTGTATTCTGTGATGTTCTGTCTTTGTTGTGCAGTACTGGTAGGGAGAGAAGGAGCACTTAACTGTACATGCCTAGACATACAGAAGGATTTGATACATTGTGTTCATCAATTATTTAATTGTGCTGAAACAGTTGTATTTATTTGCAGGAAAGACACATTAAATTAATGCAAGTTATTTTTTTTGTTGTAAAGCCTGTTCAATTTAATAGCAAAGGAGACAACATAAATGAATGACTTCATATTGCTTATCATGCACATACCCATTGTATGCCCACATTAACATTTGTGGCTTTTGTGCAATACAATCATTTTATGTAGCTTGGCGATATTTATGTTAATGCTGCAACGAGTAGTCGAATACTTGAGTATTCGCACTGTTAACAACTTCTCAAGTACACTATCTCGTTATCAAATACTCGGCCGCCATTTTTTTTTTTTTGCCAGTGCCTGGCACTGTCCAGGCCAACGCTCACCCGTGCCCAGGAGATGGACTTGGGATACTGGGTGTACTTCACACGTAGTATGGTGGTGGCAAAAAAACAAAAACAAAAAAACAAAATCAAAAGAATTAAAAAAAAAATAAAAACAAAAAAACATGGCGTCCAAATATTCAAGTATTCGCCTGGGAGTGTACTTGAGTACATCATTACACGGTTATGCACAGCCTTAATTTATATTATGGAATTTGTTTTCATAATTAGAATTCAATAGCTAACCCATGTACTGTAATGCTGTGGGATGACCCCTACTGCCATTTGTTTTCTACTTGAGAAGAAAACATCATACACCTAGATAAATAGAATTAGCTTGGCATGTAGGATCTATCTATCCTCCATGTGTGTGAAGATGAACTAATTGACCATCATCAGCTGCAAGCCACATGCAGAACCAGCTTGTCAAGAGATAGAATTAATCTGCCAAGGCTTATGCACTGTGTGTCTTTAGGTTGCTGTTTATGGTTGGATAACGTCTTTAGATGTTTAGAAGAAGAAGAAAATTAGTCTGTAATTATGATTATCACATGATTGAAATATTTCAGCAGGTGTTGAGGGATGGTATACATGTTCATGTTCATATACCCTAGCTTCTTCTCCAAACATATTGTATATATGTATATACATACATGTATCACCTTGGAATGTAAACTAATCCATCTGTACACATGTACACTGTACGCTCTGCATCAACTTAAAATGGAAGCAACTAGGAAATAGTAATTTCACTAGAGTGTATATGTAGTTATGCTTTGAATTGATGGAAGATTCAGAATTAGAAGAAGAAAAAACAGTCCATTTGGGAGCTACATGTAGGCTACAACTTACTACAAATACAATAGGGGTTTTTCATCATAATAAATGGGTGGTTAATGTTATTCTTGATCACGGGATCTTGCACAAAGCAAGAAATAATGGACATGTTTATTTAAATCCATTTTCATTATCACTATCATTTCAGGAAATTAGTTGCTTAATCTGTGGTATGATGAATTTCCTTTAATGGGAAGTTATGTTCTTGTTAGAACATGTACACTACATGTACATGTACATGAACATTCAATTTGTCCATAAATGCAAATTGCAAGGCAAAACAAGAGATGGGAGAAAGTGAAATTGAAATAATCAGATAATGCCAACAATGCCTGACACAATGACACTCACGCAAACTTTGAAGTACATGTACATGTAATGTAAATATCTGTATGCCTACATGTGTGTAGATAAGGAATTATTATGCTTAATAACATGTTAGTGTAGACACATGTATGTATTTTGTCAATATTTATTAAACATGTCTGACTCTGTGCTATGAATGAAATAAGAATCATAGACTCTTCTAACAAGTGGAAGCAACTTGTATGGTGTACACTGTACATTTGTACATTGTAAGATAGCCATAATAGTGGAATAGAATATCTTGTGTGTCATCTGGTAGTCTGCCAAATACATTTACATGTACATGATCAAAGTATATGAAACAGCTCTGTTGGTGCATGGAATTGGAAAATCAATTCATTTATCATAATTCACATACTATACAGTACATGTAACTGTTAAATGATATAAACCGTGACTGTCAGACCAGTACCAGCTCACTATGTTATTTCATGTGTATATGTACATATTTTGCCGACTATCAGTGTGCCATGCTTGTGTGTACCTGGCCTTCTCCTGTATTGATTTGTTGAAGAACAATTATTCATGCGGTGCGAGGAATGCATTAATTTGTCAAGCTCTTAATCGTGAAAACTCCAAGGTAAATATGGAGCTCGCTTTAGAAGATGAAGTACTTGTACATGTACCACTTTGCCTTAGCAACTAAGCTGGAGGCATAATACTGGTATGCCCATTGATTATCATTCAAGGAGCTTAATTTTCAAGGGAAATTTGTAATTAAAAAGCAAAGAAAAAGAAGGTTAAGTGTAATCAAGAGGCTCTCAGATGCCATGAGGCCAACTGAGTTTAAGTAGTTTTTTTAAATCCATTAGTCACCCAAGACTTATCCATGGACTCTCATATCAATTATATTGGCAGAAACTCGTTTTAACATTTGAAAGAATGTATTACTTCCATTTTCATGTTTATAATGCTTAATTTTTCTTGGACTCTTTATAGGAAATGATAACAGGCTGCACATACATGTACAGTGTACACGTTCATGAAGTTTGATGTCATAGAAAATATTTGCATTGATTTCATGTTCATGTAGTACATTCGGTTTCTCATTATATTGGATTAGTTGTGTTAAGCTGTAATCATCAAATTCATGTGTTTTTGTTCTATTAAAAAGCTTTTAAAAAACAAAATATGTGTCAATTCAATTGACTTAGATGTGAGATTGAACACATTTGCAAAGATATGCAAGTACCTTGTACATGTAGTATACATGTACATACATGTACACTTATGTCCCTGTACATCCTCTGATCACGTCATCTTGAGACTGTTCCTGAATCACTGATGTCTGTGAAATAGACACGATAAGCTCATTGCATAGGTCAAAGTTTGTGATTGTCACGATTCTGCTTTAGATGCTTAGATACCACATAAGCCAAATGGAGTTCCAGGTGTGTGATGATGGATGGATTGAGCTATCATTGATCTTTTACACCTGCCCTGTCTCTCTCACCCCGCATTCAGACTATGAGAATTCATCATACAGCAAATCATACACTTTATACAACTAGCAAAATTACCCTTTTTTCTGGTCTGAACATCGTATAAATAAATGCAAGTTTGAGCATCATTTAGAAAAAACTTGATAATGGATCGGGGTCCCACACTCCCGCTCTAGTCTGAACATTGTGTTGTGCAAAAATCATATAACTGAACAGGGCTTATTGTGAGTGTGCACAGAGGATTGGCTGGCTGTCATGTCAGTCAGTCAACCTCTTTAGAAATAGTTTCTTTGTACAATGTTGTTATCTAGTGTGTATGCCACTTACACTGTGTAATGATTCTTGATACAACTCTTTAAAATACATGTACGACCAGGGATATGAGAGTTAAACTCATATCCCTGGTACGACTTTCCATTTTCTCTCTTGCTTTCTCTTTCTATCTCTCTCTCTTTCTCGCTCTCACTCTCTCTCTTTCTCGCTCTCTCTCTCTCTCTTTTTTTTTCTCTCTCTCTCTCTCCCTCTCTCTCTCTCTCTTTCTCCTCCTTTGCAGCTTATATCTGCAATGAGAAGGTACAGTAAATATATTTTTCATGAAATGTAGTTAATTTCCTTCTTCTTCAAGATAATCTGCCTCCTTCAATACTGAAATACTGTACTTGCAGATGCTGTATATACTCGGCCTGATTGGGGTGTGTACATGTAGGTGGACCACTACTTTCTTTTAATTTTTTTACAAAATGGATATACACAATGATATTTTAATTACATATTAAATGGATAATTTAATGCAAATGATTTGTTGAATAAACAGAAAATGCTTCAATCTATGGCTAGTGCAGTAAGGATGGATGCTATTTTGGGGATGCAGATGTGTATTTCATCATGTAGCGAATACCCTGGGTGTCGATTTCGCTGTGGGTCGGGCACATATTTTTGCATGCTCCACTTTCTGGCTGGCATCTTTCATCATTTTATGATACTTAATACTGTCGCGGCCGATCTTAGATTTAACGCCAGTGATGTAACACACTACCATACATCAGACTCATGGCCCAATTAGGATAGACAGGTTGCAATTTGAGAAGGAGGACTCCTGGTTTTTTTTAGACATCTTCTGTCATCTGTGCAGATGAAGTAAATTGATATTTGGTGGTGCTGATTCATATTCCTTTCTTTCAATTCAGCCCATTGTGATTTCTCTTCTTTGCTGTAGTGCCACTTTTCTTCACTTAATCAGAGAATTACATTAAATTTTGTCATCAAAATATTAGATTAAATGTCCCTTGTACAATGATATGAGAAGTGCATACATTTTCATGTACCTTTCTATCAATCTCACATGCATGATAGCTTGATTTAATGTTGTTGTACAATTGTACATGAATGTTTTTGGCTCCTCCACCACCCCACCCCATCTCACCAAGTGAAAATGAACAAAATTGCTTTCCTGTGATTCTTCAACCATATCTGCCTTAACAATGCTAAAGAATTACTGTTGTATACATCACTGTCTTTTAAAGTTGAAAGAAAAGTACAGAAGAAAAGACCTACCGATTTCCCACGCTAATGAAAGTCTGATGTACGAGTCGTGTAAAGGAACACAAACGTATAAGGGCTGCGACGAGAAGTCGAATGCTCGAGTACCTGTGCTGTTGACCACTACTCAAGTACGATTTCTCGTACTCAAATATTCGGCCACAAAAGAAAACAGAAAAATTCTCGGTCACCTGGCACTGTCCAGGCCGTCACTAACCCGTGCCAGGGAGAGCGCCAGCAGCCAGCATGGTATCGTGGGTAAAAATGTTTCAAGCTCAATCTCTGTCAACTCACCACTCAGAAACTGGGACCAAATGTCTGGATTTCTGTTTGGACTCAAAGGTAAAGTCATCTTTGGATTTTAAAACAGCATTGTTTATTATCATTTATAGTATTAAATCGGCGTCTTCAAATGCAACTCAAAGTAAAATAGCGTGAGTTTTCGGAGACGGACCTGGGATATGTATGGTGGTGGCAAAAAAAAAAAAATTGCCACCACCATACTACTATGGTAGAAATATCCCAGGTCTGTCTCCCCAAAACTCACAACATTTGGTCCCAGTTTTTTTTTTTAATTAAAAAAACAAACATGGCGTCCGAATATTCGAGTATTCGTTTGTAAGCCTGGGAGTGTACTCGAGTACCTCATTACACGGTTATGCACAGCCTTAGAACGTATCTTGACTTAAATCTCATGTGATTACAATTTCTACTGTCCTAAAATGGAACTACGCTGTACCGTAGTGTTTACTGTTGAACATTATAATTACAAAATGATGTTAAAGCTTTGCCAATAGCTGTATTCATATTGACACTCATGTTCATTACTATTTCCCACTAAGTCAACCCTGTCCTTCATTTCCATGTTTGCATTCTAATTGGATGACGGAACACCCCCTGCCTATTTTTCTAGAGCGGGATACATGTAAGCTTTTCATTACGACAACGACATAGGACCTTGAGTGGTCTGTTCTAATGGAGTGTGATGACGAAGCAAGGCCCAGTTGGATGTCTTCCTAATGGCACTTTTTATCCTGCTTATCTTGTAGAGCATTCACACCACTGTAGTAGAGATATAAATTCAGTTTTAAGTCTGTATAAAGAATCCTGTTACAGCAAATGGGGCTTACATACATCGGGGACTTGATGGACATGGACTAGAATTAAGCCGCTCTCCTTTGACCCCATGCTCCACTCCGCCGAAAAGTTATGCGCTAATCTGCAGCTGGTAGAATAAAAGAGCACATGAAATTTCAGGATTTAGAATTCCTACATCAGAAAATGGTATCACAGCAATTGTTCGCTGTCCCTTCCAATTATTTATCATCCACTGTTGAATGTGTAAAGAGTAGAACAAGCGAACACAAACTTGTGTAATTTCAACCTTTTTTAAAGTTGAAAAATACAAAAAACACTCCAAAACACACATTAGTGAACTAAATGTTATTGAAGGTTGTAAATCATGGATCAAATAACCGGACATTAAAGCATGCACAAATTAGCGCATCATCCTAAAATATTGATTTTTTGTCAGGATGTAATTTTTCTTTTTTTAACTCTGGCACACAAATTATAGGAAGGACGGAGTTCTAAATTTGAAAATTTGTTTGATGCACTATTCCAAATACAATCCCCATATAAAGTTTTTGATTTACACTGAAATTTTGCCGGTAATTTTATATTTTGTAATAAATGTAAAACTGGTGCCTCGCTTCCGAAAGTCCCCGCAGTGGAAGCGTGGTTCGGAGCATGGAACTTCAAAGCCAAGTGGAATGTCACACATCCCATTGTTACGCTTTAGAACTCACGAATGCGTTGAATAAATTACAACAGTTTCCCGGCTTGATTCCAGTCCTTGTCTATCAAGTCCCTGCATACATTGTAAGCACATGTACAAGCAGGGTGATAAACATACAAAGGATCGTTGAGGAAGTCACTTACTCTCAAGCGTACAAAATTACAACAGGCCAGTAGTATCAGCGCATGGTCAATATAAAACCTGTCTACCATGATATTCACAATGGTGATGGGTCCCAATTTTTTATCAAGCTTACACTGTAGATTGGAACTGGGGTAAGTTTTGCTAAGTCTGAATGAGGGGGGAGGGGGGGGGGGTGTTCGTATTCGGAGGTACATGTATACGTTGCCCTCATCAAGATTCCTTCCTAGTACAGCAGGTCTTCTAAGTCAATGAGGAATATTCTGCTCATGACACAAGGCTGACTCTATATGATTTAATTGATTTAATTTGTCATGCAGTGCTTTAACAGTTATGTCTTTGTATAGGTCCCCCTTTCAAACCAAATATTGCAGGGCAGAGCGCTTGAAAGTTGGTTGTCGTGGGCGAATCAGACAGATTTGCATGCATGCTGCAATGTACAGATTTATGTGGTTCTTGCATCAATCATGGTCGCTTACATGTATTGGTTGATGCCTGTTCAGATCTGCTTAACATACATGTATACACCTTGGCCCCGTCTTACAAAGACTTACGATTGATCCAAATCAATCGCAAGTCCTCCAATCAATCATAAGTTTGCAGTCACCTATCTTTTAAGTTCATAGTTGCAATTGTTTTCAACTCTTTGAAAGCCGGAGGGCCCTGTTATTAGAAAATAAAGTGAAACATTAAAGCCTATTTTAAATAGAGAAATTAAAGATCTTTTACAAATGCTAAATTAATTTTTAAATATTCTTAAAGCATTAATACACAACACTTGTTTTCACAGGATATTTTCCAGTTCCAGTTTACTTTTTTGAGGCTGCAGTTTTCTAGATCTTAAATTGAAATTAAAAAATGAGTATGGTATGCTCCTTATTTGCAATGAAAGATGTGCCAGTCTCGATGATACAGAGTAGATCTCCTGTAGTATAGCTTGCTACTCACTCCAGGAGCATATAAGGACAATGTGATCCTGTAAAAGCTCTCATGCTATATATAGTATCAGACTGGCTTGAGAGGCGAGTATTACTTGCATCTTTTCATGATGTTCATGTAATATGCATGCTGTGCACCATGGAAAGGCTTTCACTTTCACAGCGCAGTATATGCAAATGATCATACCTGTCTCACATCAAGCGCAAAGTCACTGCCCATTTTTTAGATCTCCTCGAACTGAGGTTTAGGAAAGCTGTCTGATCAAATAATTATTCATCAACTGATAGAACTGGACTGTTAACTGCATATCATCTTATTCGTCTGTACCACAGTGTGAATTTTTCAGTTTAAGATCTAATTCTGTTTCACTATTTGACCTTAATAGTAATGTCTGAAAATACCCCTAATTATATGATGCACCAATATAAATTTACAATAGTACTAATATCCATGCTCTTTTTGACAAAGGTTGCCATGTAACCCCCCCCCCCCATTATTCTTTTTAAACTTCATATATATCTTCATGCATGTGCAATATTATCATCATCATTTTAAAATCTCTAATTACAATTTACAAGGAGGCGGTCTGAATACAGTATCCTCCACGAGAGACTTCCATTCATCTGACCACATTATAGGTTGGAGGGGAGGGCTTTGTATTAATTTTGATATGCATGTGATACTGACACTATCATCAATCGGTCAGATAGTAAATCAAGAAGAAATACACTCCATATTCTTGCCCTACATGTATATGTATATGTATGATCTACAGGTATGTGCTTAAAAGAAGCAGTGAATACACATACATTTTTTAGCTTTTTTTATTACTAGGTATATTTGAATAAAAGTACATACATATAATTATAACAAAATCTTGCTTTTCACTGTTGCTTGCTTTAATATGGTACACAAAAGTATGCATATATTTTATTACATATGTACGATGTAGATTATTCATAAATATATATGTAATCCTTAAAATGCTGTACATTAGGAAACATGGTGTCTCCAAGAAGGCTATTTGAAACGCAAGCATTATACATGTAGATATTGGAATTTAATCCATGTGAAAAAGCCGGACTCAAGGGGCGTCTACATTGTAGAAGGTACAGGAGTTCATGAACATACAGGCTGGAAAGAAGAATTGTGTAGCAAGAATGCATGCAGATTGAGTAGGAGGCTCTTTCTTCCTGCCTCTTCTCCATGCAATATGCCACTCTTGGTCACGCTTTCCATCTCCTGACTACCATTCTACACATCACCTTGTCCATATTACTAGCATTGGCCCTTATGCACCTGACCTTGTGTTATGTGGCAGTGGGAACTCCCCCTTGGACTGACTCAATGTCGCCATGAGGTCTGGCAATGAGTGGCTCCTGGAGAGGATGTTTTGCATTTTGTACCGAGTGCATTACAAGAATGGTTTAACGCTGAATGCACAGCTCATCTAATGCATTTAAGTGATAAATGAATGGAGAATATAAGGATGTCTGATTGCAAGAGGTGCTTTTGATGTCCCCTCTTTTTGTATTGATCTTGAAATATCTAATGAAATGAAATCTAAGAAAATGCTAACACCAATAACAAAGGAATTTAACGGTATCCGTATTCAAATCTTAGATTTGGCGAATTGGTGTACATGTAATATTGTTCAAGTACATCAGGATACATTAATTTGTATCCAATGTTGTGTTTGTATTATTAGAATGGCTTGATGTATCCCACATCTGCAATGATTAATTAACTTTAGCCTGCAGTGTACAGTACATGTTTAATCTTTGTACATTAATAGGGAATGAGAGTAATGTATGGACAAGCACATGTAGTCATGTACCAAGGCCATATGGTAAGAAATGGACTGTCCATTTGTAAAAAAAAAACATAATTAGCATTGTATAAACCACCCTCGTGTATTAACCGCACCCCTCTTTTTCGGCCTTCAAAAAAAAAAAAATTGACGAAGGCGGGATTTGATCTCTTGCAGACATACACATGTATGTAGATTGGGACCTTAAGCCAGCGTCTAAGACCGCTCGGCCATCCTGCACCGATGCCATATCCTGCAGTTTTTTGTAATGTATACATTGAAATGGATTGAAAATGGCGACTTCGCGTGCTGGATACTTCGCGGCAGGTCCGTTAAACGGCCCCTTCTTTTACTTTTGCAATGCATTGGCACGAACTTAAATCAAGATCTATCGGCAGATGTTGTTTTTGGAAGATTATTTTCGTCTTCATGTCAACAATGCAAGATAAAATTGTCGGTAAGATGTGTGGAAATGTCCTGTACCATAGTGGTATAGTTATTTTACCATTTGTAGTCTCATATGTGCAAATTTGTGCAGGTTTTGACTTACTTTTTTTTTTTTTTACTCTTTCGTCACATACGCCGCACCCCAACTTTTAAAAAAAAATTCTCTCCAGAAAATACTGCGGCGTTTACGCCAGCAAATAAGGTATCTAAAATTCAAGATGTAAGAAATATCTGCATTAAAATAATCAATTATGCTATTAAAATCATACCCTGTATAAATTATGACAAACAAAGATATATTTAACCCAGACAGTAGAGAGGGGCCACTTAATTGCTCTTTGCATTGAGATAAATGGACAACGATAATGGGCGGACAACTATAATGGGCAGACAACATGTCAGTATATATTATAGGATTGGATGTGATGAATTGATTAACATATTAGCATTAAGCTTTATTAGTACCGGTACTAGGCTTAGATGTAGCGATGTATCTTACACTGCATATGCATGCGCTAAACAACACTGACTCATCCAATGTGTGCTCTTTCAAGGTTAATACTTGAACTTCAGGTCATTTGTCGCATTAGGGGAGGGATATTTCTTGTTGCAAGATAAAAAATGTAATTTTGAGGCTTGCTTGAAATGTTGTGCTGGTACTATTAAGGGAATCACCAGTGCTGTCATTCTCTCTGTCAAAGGTTACATACTTTGAACATTTATTTTGAAAAGTCAGTCCAAAAAGTTATGAGAAGCAATATTGGTATGGGATTCCTTTCAAACCCATATCTATGATTTCAAGATTATTCATACCACAGTAGGATAGTATTGTGTTTCTTTTTCTTGAGTTGATCTTTTTCTTCACACAACATTGACCACTTTCTTTATTAAATGTTCTTTGGTTATAATTTATCTACATTCTATCAAGTGAAATCACTAAAATGATTAAAATTGTTGTACAATCATTAATCATTAATTGTTGAATATACTGTGTAGGAAATAGATGACATGAGGCAATAGTTATGCATTTAACTCAAATTGGTAGATTTCATGTGAAATGCATGTACAGAGTAACAACAGCTTTTATTGATTTTATTGTCTGACTCTTAACCACCACTTAATGCTTCCACAAACCTGAAAGTACCTAGATGCGGTTAGTAAATTTATGTTATTTTTTACTTTCAAAAGATTAGTGAGTTTGCTCTCTTTTGCATGTAGGAATTTCCATGATAAAAGTACATTAAGTTAGGCTCATTCAGGGTTTTTAATGTAGGGTCCTATACACACATCCTGTCTACATGTACAATGTATCTTTTTTCTTGGGGGAGGGGGGGGGGGGATTTTTGGTCAAGTGCAGATGGCAGCTCTGAAGTAGGCTATCGACCAGTGTTTAAAAAAAAGTACTTTTCTGCATGGACCTAATGAGTTCGGGGGAGCTCTTTTATTATTTGTTGTTGTATAAGTGAGATTTTCTCAGGCATATTAAATATTTTATCGTTTTTTTACCAGAGCTCTTTTTTCAATTTACCACAGCACTTTTGGAGTTTCAGGAATTATATTACTAACAGCTTACACAGTACATGTATGTGTATTTTTTTGCTACTATCGACCAGAACTGAAAGTATACCATGGTTGGTAACTGGTTAAAGGATGGATGGATACACATTCACTGTACATGAGCAGACAATTTTGTTATAATATTGGTGCCATAATTAATGTTTACTTAGTGAGAACATAAAAGTTATAAATGACCCAGGGAGACTACATTTTTGACAGAGGAAAGCACTCAACCTGGGAAATAATGAATCGAGGAAGAAAACTGCTGCCTTGCTCAAAATTGATTTTCCTTAGTGATGAAAAATCCACATACTTAAGCATGCAGTAAGAATGGATGAATCATTCTCTCCTCAACTCATTCCATAATGCAATCAAATTAGGTAGGACTGATTCATACTCAATGCATGTCTCGCATGAATGAGATTGATAGAGTCATAAAGGGCTTTTTTTTACCATTGATTCAGATTCAAGTTTAGGGGCATATTTTTAAAGCTTAATTTAGCCCTGCATTTTTCTTTCAGCTAACAGTCAAACTGGCAAGATTATTTTGATGAAGCAGGCGGTGTACTTAGTTTAGGGTAATACAAAGTTTGCGGAAATTTTGAAAATTTTGGGGATAATTATTCGTTACTATTTTGATATATTTGGATGCCCCTTTGGATGTATAATAAGCACTAAAAAAATTAGCCCCTAAAACACTTCTGCTTTCGAGAAAAAAACGAAAATAAAAATTTATTGGTACTCCCGATAAATTTTGATAAATTTCAAATAGCGCATACGGCCGTACAAAGGTAGCTGCGACCCTGAATATTTCAGAATATGTAGTTGTGATATATACCTACCAAACGGAAATATCTTATCTGTCAAAATTATTCCAGAAACATTGTTTTATAGCTTAATTAATATCTTGACCTTGAGAGGGCGCTATACAACTTAAAGAGTTTATTATTTACAATTTCACAACTTTAGACTTGATTTCAACCGCGACAACGATCACTGCATATTGTAGGATCGCATATGCTTCCAATATGTTCATTTGAACCAAATTCATGACCCCTTACCAAAACTTTTTGATACCTTTAACAGTGAATATTATTATTTGTATGTTCCTATTTTGGGCTTGTAATATTCTAAACAAAGTGAAATGTTTTATTTTCAAAACAATGTTGATGTCAAAAATATTCTCCCATTTGACTGTGTTGTAGAGAAACAATGCCATGTAAGACTATATGGTCCAGAATAAATACATGTATGCTCAAATTCATAAGTGCTTGTGTATGGCATCTATGTATCACTTTGGTATTCCAAACAGGACTCTTGTGTACCAACAACACTGTCATATATTCATACACACATTGATCATATTTCTTCCAGACTTCAAAAGTCAAGATATCCTTGAAATTTGACTCAGGTATGGAAAGTGGAATGCTATCTCTCCAAGAAGAAATTTGCTTCTAAATGTGACCTTTGACTCAAGACGTAACCGATCCTGCTCTTGAAATCCATGAAAGGGAAAGGAGGATGCAAAGGGTCAGGTGCCCCCAGTGGGAAGTCAAAGTCAGGGTGCAGTTTTCTTGGCTGGGTGCTGATGGTGGGCCCCTCTAAACACCCAGAGGGGGTTCCCATGTCATAGGAAGCAATCTTAGATGACAGTTCAAAGATGTCTTGGTGAAAAGCGATACTTTCAGAGATTATTTGTTTGAGGATAGGGTGAGACATGGAATAAATGTTGTAATATCTTCTTGTGTTTGATTGACAGACTTGCACACCCACTCACCAATGGTACAAATTTAAAAGTTTTCTTTTAAGTAATATCTTTGTTCAAGTATTTAGTTATTAAATCCATGAATGGAGACATTCTAGAGAGAAGGAGTGAGATCTGGTTTATAACTAGTGGTTATACAAATAAGACTATGACAAGATGTATTTTAATTATTCTTGTCATTTATTCTTACATGGAGCAAAGGTAATTTATTTTGGTCCCATTTCTATACAACTGTTGTGACTGGAGGGGGTGTCAGATAAACAGCAGTTAATGTTTCTCTCTGTGGTGGATATTGGTGAATATTGGTGGATACATGTAATTTACTCACTTTATACCTTGAACTTGTTCTCTTCATTAATTGATCTATGGAAGTATGGATATTTAAGCTTTAAATTCAGACGTTTCATTTTGAAATCTAGCTGCAATAAATTTCATGTACTTCTAATATTTTTTCTATGTAACTATGCTTATCTAAGATAAATATTGGGGGGGGGGTACCAAATTTGGAGGTTGATAAATATAATTATATATACAATCAAGGCCTGACTATTTACACATAATAATTCAATCAAACAATTCTGCCTCTGTAAATATGATTGAAATAATATAGTGCAAGACCTTGAAAATAAAACATGAAAGGTTCATGGCTTGATGTTTGTGTATTGTTATTGTGAAATGAACTTTGCTCTTGCACGAATAAACAGCGAAAACAGATAGATTGACTTTTTGTTTTCGGGATAGGTGCCAAACATTTAGACGCGTGGCTCAGGCGTCTACCACTCACAGCTGACTGATCACCTAGGGCTTTCTTAAGAGGCATTCACACTGTAAGCAGAAACCCTAGGTTTTTCTCACATTCTGGATTTTAGTTGGAAGTTGCTTTCCAACTACCCATAAAGAAGACGTAAAACCCAGGGGAAAGGGGGAACTGGAGTGTGTTTTTTTGAAATGCTTGCCAAAACTATTCAGGCTTTTTCCAGCAATCTCTCCAAGAAGAAAATTGCTTGTAAGCACTGGTGAATTATGCTGGTTGTTTACATGACTCTCCTAACCTCTGTGCTATCACATATGTAGAACAAGGACAAGTCACTTATGCACACAACTAACACCAAAAAATAAAAAACACACAACATAATTAGCAAACAATGACAGTTTTTATGGTTTTTCAGAAATGTAAATAGTAATTCACCAAACCAATGGTTTTCCAGATATGTAAATGGTTGTTCACAAAACCAATGGTTTTCAGCAGTGTTAATAGGGCTCTTGTTTATGAGTTCAAGAGTGATAGAGGTGTGAGGTTGAGTGGACAATTATTGATTGGGGTCATTCATTTTTATGGATGATAAACTGAATTGTAGTGATTGAATTCATAATGCATCCTGGAATGTATGAATTCATAATGCATCCTGGAATGTATTGCCTGATCATATGATTGGCAGACATACTGTGGCGTATCACTTCACACTTTTAGAGAATTAGTATATGCCAGAGTACATGTTCATGTAGGTTAGAAATTAATTGTAAACAGCTGAAGCCTATGTTATGGTTCTGCTAAGAAGGCATGTGTAAATTGTATGCCTATAAACAACTATTTGACCAGAGCTTCAAGTCCTTTTCAAGGAACTGAATAATTTCTAGCTGATAGAGTACTAAAAAACTAATTGTTACAGTTGGCAGCTCTGATTTTGTTTCTTAGAAATCATTAAAAAATAAAATTGTTTTCTCATAATACTCCACCAAGGATAAATATCAGTTGCGTAAATGTCCATAATTTCAGAGGTTTTTAATAGCAATTTGATGGTTAATCACCCTGCAATAATTTCCTCACTTAACTGAAATGTCATACTATATTTCTTTTCTTGGACACTTGTCAGGGGGGGGGGGGG
>BEXV01000001.1:134781-146517 GCA_003118195.1 Hemicentrotus pulcherrimus | reverse complement strand
TTTTTTAGTGCTTATTATACATCCACAGGGGCATCCAAATATATCAAAATTGTAGAGAATCATTATCCACCAAATTTTCAAAATTTCCCAAAACTTTGTATTACCTTTAAGTGTATGTTAAATGAAATGAGTTGACAATCTTCTGGCTCTGACCATACAGTATATTAAAAATCGTGCATTAGTAATCTACAGGTAGCAGTGAGATAATACTATGAATACAATCAAAACCTACAAGTAAGACAACAGTATGACATTTCAAATGGGAAATCTAGCTTCTTATATTGAAACATTTTTGGTTCATTCTATCCATTGCCAGGTATAGTACATGTACATGTACATCTATTCTCTACCTATCTCTTTGAAATTCAGGAAACATGTTATTTGACAAATGGTGCTTAATGCCTGACTGCAGTAAAAATAAATGTACTTCAGTTAAATGGAATGCTACATTACTGTACATGACTTAATCAACGTAATAGGGGAAATGGGACTGTGCATGACAAATTGTGATCATTGAAGTACTAGACAATGACAACCCAACAGACCATGTTACTTTGTCTTTCAACACAGACTCTTCTTTTGACAGTTTTAATTTGTGCTTTAATCAAAAGCTGAATTGATTATGATTATAGTAAATAGGTAATGGTTGAGGTTTCGATTAGTAATAAATCATATGCATTATGTTATTATGCAAATGCCCATCCTAATGCAAACGATTGATGTTTGTTTCACTCCACAGTTAACAAATGAGGCATACCGAAGTGTGAAATTAATTCATGTAATGTGAAAATTGTAATTGTCAAGTGGACAAAACTGGTTTTTATTTGACTATTATGGTAAATTTTCAAACTACTCAGATCGTTATCATTCTTTGACTAGAGCTCATGGTGGTATTGGGGGGGGGGGCTCAAATCCAGTAATCTGTCAAACGTTGAACTTTGGGGGCTGTTAGTGTAGACTATTGACCATGGGATTGAGGATGATGGAAGCTGGAAGTAGATGAGTCATAGGGGGAGGGAATACCAAGCTACTGAGGATGTGCCACCTCTTGCTTTCAGTTTCCTTTTCTTAAACCCCCCTTTTCACTCTAAATCATGCAGATTCTGATATCAGATGGCATCTTTGTTACATTTGATTTCCTCTCATCATCTTTCTCTTGAGTCCCTGTATTTACATTTGTGGCTGGATTCTTTTCTTGTATCATAAGGATCAGCTTCTCGCTATTTGATCTTTTATTGTCTCCTTTCAACTAGTTAGCCCTCACTCCCCCTCTCTCCCCTCCCCCCCTTCCCACTCTCTCTCTCTCTCTCTCTCCCTCTCTTTCCTTCCCTCCCTCTCTCTCCCTCCCTCCTTTCCCCCTCTCTCCTCTCCCCTTCTCCCTCCCCTTCTCCCTCCCCCTGCCCATCCCCACACGCCATCATATCGCCCATAATTTCTCTCCTTTCTCTCCATCAAATACGTTAGGGCTTGCAGGCAGTTCTGAATTATATTGCAAAGCTTATACTTCTTTAATATTTCATCATAATCCCAGACATCAAAGTGTATCCGCAAGCCGGTTATCTCATGAGTTTCATCCTCTTCAATGTCTGTGCCCCAGTTTTCCCCGGAGTGATGCATTCCCACATCTAGTATAGGATTACATAGAAGCTTGTCTCTGCTTCCTATGGGATGAAATACAAATCTGAACTGGTGACATTTTCAGATATTCTTTTTTTTTGTTCAGTATGATGCAGGTACTTCATACCTAAGGTATTTATTATCTGTTGCAAAGTCCTTTTTCTTGATTGAAAAATCAACAACGTCTTATGGATACAATGTAGCATGATCTTAAAATGTAACATAGAATTTTGGCCAATTAATGGAAATTGATTTACTTAACACATTACCTTGGGGAGAGGTCAAATTTCCTCAATATTTTGATGTTACTGAATGTTTCCTTCTTCTTGTGTTTCCCATGGACCCTGTTGCGCCTCGCAACCCCTCCTTTGGACTCCTTCACTGTAGCTGGTGTTAGTATTTCTGAAAGTTTCCAGTTCAGATTGTATTCTGTATGAAATCATGCCAATGTGTTTACCTGTGTTTTTGTATAATGCAATCAAGTCAATATGATACATACATGAGTATTTGTATTTATCCAACCAGATGGGTTTATTCATTGGCAGCTGATATGCAAGTTTCAATCCTTCATTCATAGTTTTAGTATATTCAAAACCAGCTGGCACTTGTAGAAGTTTGATCATCATTAATAATAATTCTCTAAAAAGATTCCTCCAAATTCCCAGATGTCTTCCTCTCATATTTCATCATAGGTTTCTGTTATGTCCTAGTCATTCCGTTCAGAGTTTTAACCTTCCTGAAAACTGAAATTGAAGTTTGTTCCCACCTCTTAAAGTCTCTTTATTTATCAAAGGAAGGCTACATCACATACCTACTTTATGTTGCCCTATGTCCATTAATCTGTGTTATACCTTTCTTGAGCCTCTCCTCCTACCCTCATGCAACTAGACCTGCCGTCGCATTTTTGTCCTTGCATCCTTATAACCATCCTGCCTTCAATTCCATTTTCAATTTCATCCCCATCCACTCTCTCTCCCTCTCGTCTTAGCATCCTCTTTGAAATACCCGTCTCTAGTCTAGCAATGTCTCGAGACTCATAAAGTAAACATAGGGGAGCCCTTGAAAAATGATTATCTGTCAGTACGGTTAATTTCATGCTAGCTGAATATTAGGTCAGTGTTGACTAAAGGGAATCCAGGGAAGCCTATATGGTGGCAGCTAAGACTGTACCTCCTGCATGCATGAGCTGTGTCCTGTTGCCATCTTGTTTGGTGATCCTGTGTTTAATGGCGGTGTCATCCTGATTAGAAGCTATTCTTCCTGGCTATGTTACGACATTTCGCTTGTTTTGACGAGTAAGAGCTTTTGTGTACATCAGTAATGTAAACTTAAAGAATGATAATATTATTCTTTATCTAGGAAAATGTAGGGATTGTTATAAAGGTCAAAGAAAGTTTCATTGAACAGAGTCAACATGATTAATTTGAATGCTAAGCCTAAGCTATGTCTCAAAACTGAATGTGTGTTATAAATATATTTTACAGATGATGCAACACCCTATGAATTTTGAAAGCATGCATGATGCATAAGGGTAATACAGATTCGTCAAGGTGACATGGCATGGAGAGTCCCTCCAAGACAAGAGGGTAAATTATCATCCAATCTCAATCTCATATGCTGCATACTTGGCATTCATGCATGGTTGTTGACTGTGGCTTTATAGATTATGTTGTTTTTCAAAACACAGAATTCACCTGTGTGGCATTTATCAAATTACATAAACTTGTTTTTGATCATTTGCACTTTTGATAGTCTTTCATGGAATGTATCATACTTGTGCATGTGTGTGTTGAAGAAGGTATCTATAGAACCTCTTGATAGAACCTAGTGATGGGGTTTGTGATATGGGACAGTCAGTGCAAGAAGTTACCAGCAACTTCTTGGTCAGTGAAGCTCAAAATATGTCATGAATTTGTGCAAGGAGCACATGGTAAATGAATGAAGATTTATTGCTTCAATGACAATGATGTGATAAGTATCCTAAGATAAGCTATGATTGACTGGTCTTTATATTGACACTCCACAGCTGCTCCAAAAGAAGTACTAGGCTTAGTCCAGGCTGAAATCAATTTTTCTGAAGTGATGCTATTGTTACGAATTAGCGATGTAATCTACTTGGAAACATGTTGTTGCAATGCAGTTGCCATGACAAACAAGAGTTGTAACTGTTCTGGAAATTTAATAGCATTAACTCTGTTTCTGTGGTGTACAGCTTGTAAACACGGTAAAGTAGCTTGACAGGCACAGTAGTTGTAAGAACGATTCAACAACTGTGTGAGGATTCCTACATAAATGATAAAACAAACAGAAAGTAAAAAAAATAAGATGATAGCTTGCAAGGGCACAATTTAAAAGAACACCCTAATTTTTGTAACAATCAGCTATCATCAACTTCAAACAGTTGTTTCCTGAAAAGAGTTATTTTTTCTCTTTTTCCATATCAATATCTGACTTGTAATTTCTTTCAAAGTAGTAATCTAAAAAATATTCTGGATTATTTGAAGTCCTGAGCAATCTTTAACCTCAAGTTCATAATTAAACACCAAAAAATACTTTTAGTTCAAGTTTACTGGAAAAATCTCTAACTTCACAATCTGTGCATACTAATTAGGCAAACTGTGCATAAATTATGCTGCAGATCACTTTTGAGCAGAAACAATATCAATCCGCGTCCAAATTTTAGCTGCGCCGGTTTCTAAAGTGTTTACTCAAATGTCAACTTTCGCCACAAGAATTTAGTCCAAGTTTTGAACAACAAGTCAACCAAAAATTACTTCCAAAATACATATCACGCAATGTCAAAACTCATTTTTGTCATATTATTGACATATTTCAAGATTCATAACAGTTATTTCTTCGGAAACTAAAGATAAATCTGAGTTTGGAATACGCATTGGATTGCCAAAACGTGCAGGCGAAACAAATTTGGATTTCAAGATGAAGTTAGAAAAAACCTTCCAAATGAGCAATATGAAATCCAGTTCGAACATACAACCTCACTTATCGATTCTAGGATTATCCAAAATATCATAAACGGTTTCAACTTACCTTGTAGTGCGTTACTTTAGCAACTTTTAAAGGAAAACTTGGGAGCTCAATATGAGCTCGGTATGTCGAGCGTATCACTAAACTCGTAATTTGCTTGCGCTGAAATGAAGCATTTTTTTTCTTACTCGCAATTTAGGCTAGCCTTTGACACAGACGCTTTTAAAAAATACAACACTTGCCATAACAGCTATTCTTCCACTTTTACAGAATATAGACATGGTATGTTTTGAATATGATTTTTTTTAACTACACAGATTAACTGATTCATGTTTAATTAGAAGTTTCTATGAAATTTTCATTTCCATCATGAATTCTGCATGTATCTGTTTGAAACTGCTTCTCTTTAATATGCATTTCAATCACATTGAACATTTTTAGGGGGATGTCATTAGCGTCCTGATGATTATCAGACTTATCAATAGTACACACAAGAAAAATTGCCATTCCAAATCTCTCCCCCCCCCAATCTTCTGAAGCATTAAATTATTTGAATAATGAAGACGCGCATTCAATTGAATGGCTATCTAATTGATCACTTCTCCCTAGAATGTGAATTCCTTGACACTGAACTTGTTCTGAAGTCACACTTCATTTGATTGATGATGTGATGAGCATCTCTTGTCACCTCTTTCACTTCTGACTGGAAATCATATTAAACTTGGCCCAGTATGCTGTTATGCAGGAATAACCTGAGGCGATGCAATGCATGCACATGCACTGACAACGATAGATGAATAAGGAATACATCTTTATTGCTTCACTCTACTTGTACCAAATGAGCACCCCCCCCCCCACCCCCTCCTCGTTTGCCCTCGTTTACCCTCCCTTGCTCTATGAAAGGATTCTTAATTGAGTTAATGAAGTATGTTGCATCTACATGTATAAGGATAGAGTGGTGAAGTGTGACGGCATCTACAATCTATTTTTGGAATTTCTCAATTTTTTCTTCATTTTCCGAAAGAGCATTAAGAAAATGTAGAAATGTCAAAAACCAAACTGAATAGAGATGACCATCTGAATAAATAGATTTCCTAAAATTAGGAACTCAGTGTTATATTGCTCTGGTTCATAACATTACGATCCAGAGCTATATAACACTGAATTTTTATATGAAATCTATTAAGATTTTTGAGATATGGACATTATTTTTTAAGCTCTTTCGAAAAATGAAGAAAAAATTCATCCATGGCAATCACAGACTGTCACGTTTGCCCATTACGCTTCCCCCCCCCCGCATTGTTTGACATCCATCACGTTTTGTCTACGGTGGCCTGATACATGATTGCTGTGGCTGCCGGGGAACATAACGTAAACCTAGCATAACCTGATTCAATATCTGCTACAAGCGTAAGTTGAATACATGAAAACAAGAAGCAATAAAAGTTGACATCCTTGACCCGACCTTGCCCTCCTACAGTGCACATCTACATGTTTAGAAAGCATTCATTATGAACTTGAACCCCACTCCATAACGACAGTTATGAAATAGAAGCAATCATCCATAAAAAGTGACCATATCCTTGCCTTTTGTTCCTGTCTTTTGTAGTTGGAGACGTTGGACTGCTTTTTATTGATCATAAAATCAGATAATGTCATATTATGATTATGTCTGATAATAACGATGATAATAATAACAGTGAGTTTTTTTATAGCATTCATATCTGTCATACTTGACACTCGTGCTGCTTCTCATGGTAATAAATGCAGGATTGCAGCTCTCTTTCACACTGGCTGTCAACGCCTGTTGGGAATTCAGCCTAGTACTTCATTAATTATCTTCTTGATGGGGTTTATGTTCGGTTAGTTCAACTGAGTTAATGTTGTTAAGAACAGATGGAGACTGTATTCATGTGTCACACTGTCTAGATCCATGTGACTAGCTAATCATTACAAATTAATATGGAGTGGACTTGAGTCAATCCAAGGGAGCATTGAATGTTTCCAATTATTTCATTCAGGGTTCTATGCTTAATTTTTGCACTGGATTTTTCAAATTAAATTTTAGGGTAAAAGTTTGGCAGGCACATTCACCAGATTAGTTTCCTTACATGACACATGTACAGTATGTCTATAATCTCGCTAGTTGCTACCCAGGCATTTTTGACATTGTAATTTGTCACTTTTTCTTCACATTTATTTTTTCTAGTTTTACTTTTAAAACTGTTGAATTCCTTTAAGAAAGAAAAAAGTTAAGAAGGAAGCGTATCAGCCAGGGGCTGGAAATATTATTTCCTCTTTCCTTTCACCTCTCACCGGCCTTTGGATCACTTAGATATTGTTGTATGGCTCTTAATCAAAGGATAGAATTATGATGGTTTAAGACAACACATTATTTCCTGAATGGCAGATTTGTATGAAATCGAAAACGCAGTATGCTATTCAAGGAATAATCCCACATGTAACGCAGGAAATGCCTTGATGTTTACAGAGTGTGCTTTCATCTAAAAGTAAGTTGTGATCAATATTCATAGATACATTTATTTGATCATGTATACATGAGTTTGAAGGAATTAAATTCTCAGACAGAGTTAATGACAATTTTGTTGGAGATTGGTACATTGTACACGCCCATTTACAGTGACTATTTCTATGATTGTGATAATTATTATTATTATCATGGCTAATCTTATGTAGAATGTAAAGTACATGTAAGCCATATTTGAAACGAGTAATTTATGCGCAATAGATTGCCCATGATGTTTTAATCATTAAAGGCAAACACATTTCTATCTAATGTGGCATATGTTCTACCTATTTCTGTTTATCTCATCAGTCTCTCCAAACTCATGCCTAGATCAAAACACTAGGTTTAGAATGATGCAAATAACATTTCCTATCATGTCATGCTTTGAAGAACTTTATTACTATGGCACATGCATGTAAATAGATGAGCATCATGGCTTACAATGTACTCGTTGTTTGCATTCGCAACAAAACCTTCTCAGTCGTAGTGTGTGTCAGAATTTGCACTAAGAGATAATGCTAACTACACAGTCTCATGCACCGTATAGTCTCTGTAGTTCAGCTGATTATAACATAGCCAGAGACTGACCAAGCTAGGCTCTGCTCAAGACATTATGGAATTGTGTTTAAGTGTCAAATTAATGTGTCTGTGACTGTAGACTAAGGCAATGGCCTGGTAATGCTCATCAATGGAAGGTTGATAAAATCATCATTGGTAATAGACAGGGACAGCATTGAGTAAAGCTCATGTTATCTAGTGTACAGGCACAAACACGTGTCAGTCGTATTACAGAAGAGAAGTTCTGAGACTCAGAGTAAGAAGACTATACAGAGACTGCAGTTCATGGGCATTGTACTGTATCTCATTTGACACAGTAGTAGACTGACAGAGATAGGCTTGGTTCAATACTTTAATAGGATTTTGTTAAGTGTCAAGGTACTATGTAGAGTATGTGTCTGCAGACTACACTTTGCCATTTAGTGGTGTGTGTGGACTAGGTTGTTTTCCTCAGACAAGACAGTCATGTACCCAATGCTTTATTCATGAAGTTATCTGCCATCGGGCTTCAAATGAGAGGGTTGAAAATGTACCTGTTTGTAAGCGTATTCTATTATACCCAATTCTACTGATAAATCATACTTTCTTGAATTATCAAATGTATTAGGTAACCAGCATCACCAGTTCATACTACTGATGAATATCGTATCTAGGTCTATGACACAAGGAATGGATACAGTATATCTGTATTATGGATGTCAAATCTACATACATGTATGCTTTCCTAATTTAATGTTTGGACCCCCTTTTTCAATGAACTTTCATTTCAACCTTTGTTTGCTCTGAACTCAAAATGTTAACATTTCATACGTGTAGAAGAACATGGCATGTTTCCAAGGAAATGTTAGAGTGGATGAAATTTGAAACTCCTGATAATTAGAGTATATATTTACAATATCCTATGGATTATTGTTGCTAGCTACGTGCAGTTTGTCCTTATCTCTTAGGTGAAGTTTGGTAGTCTCCCGCACTCATAAAACATTTGAGAATAGAACTTGATGTAGAAGAAGTTTGACAATCTTGAGGAAATGGAGTCTTGCAAGTGAAGTGTGATGATGATGATACTAAAATCTTAAAGCTCTGTGTGGTAGTAGCCAGTATCTGAAATCCACTTGGTAGATTTAAATCAAGTTGATGATTAGGGAGATACATGTACATGTACCAATTCCAAATGCTTTTATTGGAAATGAATCCATTGAAACAACAAGATAAGAATAACCACCATTTTAAGTAAATTTGGTGGAATTTGTATTTGTTATTATTTTACGTAATGCGCATTAATTTTGTGTATTTTAGGCCTTGGCATTTCCTCGAGTGTAGAACTTTTTGGGAAGGGGGGGGGGGGGTTAAGTATTTGCATGCATTTCATATGCAAGAATGTCATATAATGTATGAGTGTGTTTGACTTGGATTTGACATTATCTTTTTAAAAGTTCATTTCTGCATGTTTCAAGTTCAGACTAAGAGCTCTACATGCTAAGGCAATTACGATGTTTACTATGTAAGTGCTGTAATATACATGCAGGACGGTGGACATAGCTTGCATACCACACTCCTCTAGGCATTCGTTTGATGATGGTTTCAGGTGTACATATGTCCTACAGCTGTGTTAAAGAAGATATATAGGAGGATAGGGTTGATACAAGGAGTGCCCGGTAAGTTCAGACCACCAGAGTTCACTGTATAGCTATACCAGAGCTGCCAACCATTCTGTTTTTGCCGGAATTACTCCGTTTTGTCCTCCAAATTAAGGTATTACGTTTTTTCTTCATGAAATACGTTTTTTAATATTTTTATTTTTTTAACACACCGCACGTCAAACAACTGCCCTTAAATGTTGATTTGATCACAAATTCAACAAAAAAATAAATTTAAAACATACTTGAAAAGAAAAAAATTCTCAAAAAGAATGAAATGCCGATAAAACTAAAATAACTTAAATAGCTTGTATGGAAAAACAGCATGATGAATGAACATTTCTGCATCAGAAGTGTGTCGCGCGTGGTTGTAAGTTTTGTTATTATGAATTCCTTTTTTTTTTGCTTAAAATTCCTTCTTTTTTTTTTGCCATCATGATTCCTTTTTTTTGGTCGCACAAGGTTGGCAGCTCTGCCATACGTTAAGTAACAAGTTTGCCTAGTCCAAATTTTGTATAATGAATCGTAAAACGAAACGTGCTTGTTTGAGCATTCTTTCGACCAAAACACTACATGAAAAATCAGCATCCTACTCTAGTCTGAACATTGTATCGTTCGAAAGTTATAGAAGTTGGTAGGGATTATAATGTGCTCAATCCAATCCAATCTAAAAGATATTTGATATAGCGCCTTTTCCTTCTGATGCAAATGACGTCTTCTAAACTAGATTCTTTGTACAATGAATGTTGTTATCTAGTGTACATTCTTTTCGTTATACAATGATTCTTTATACAACGTCTCTTTATACAATGTTGTTATCTACATGTAGTCTGTACCCTTGGATGCTTCTTTATACAACATTCTATATTTGTGGTTCATATACATTCTATCTAGTGTGAACAGGGTAATAATTGCTGACCTGGCCTGGTGCTATGCCAAGTTCATGGGACAATTCCCCCATTACCAGCCTTCTTCCTGACTGACTGCTTATCAACTCCGACACATGTATGTTTGTGAAGGAGGTGATGAGAAGGGAGACTGGTTGACTTTCTGTTCCATCTCTACCTGTCCATCAATGATACATCATTCACACGAGAGCAGATCTCTATCAAATGTGTATCAAGAAATCTTCAATAAAGAGTATAAAGAGTCATTGTATCATGAAAGTGGTATGTTAATTCATGGGATTAGAATTATATACAGGAACACAATCGTATTGAGGAGGGAGCATCATAGAAAGTGTAACTAAGGAGTAGGTCAGCTTGCATGATATGTTTAATTGAAGCTTATGTCATAGACATTCTTCTAGCATAAACATTTGCAATTTGCCTGTTTTATCATCATGCAACTGTTTTTGTGGGATATGATATTCACAAAGGTGATTTATCATGATTCTTTATAGTTTTTTTTAAAAATAAATAATGCTCCAAATTCTGTTTTATTCCATGACACCCATACACAAATAAAAACCAATTACTTATCTATTTGATTTTCTGGCAGTAATATGATAAATTTGGCAAATCTGAATGAGTAGGGGGTCTGTTACATTCTATAACTGTCTGCCTGTAACACTGTATATTGATCTCACTCAACAGGCATTGATTTTGTGTGTAGTATATTTTCAAGTGTTTGTTTGTGAGATAACCTTTACAGATAAATTCAGTTCATCTCCAGGTTTCATATTTGTAATGATGTGTTATCTTGGCAAAATGGTATTCTAAGGACCCTTGTATGAAGAAATCAACTCTAGCAACTTATCAATGAGGGAAATCCACCCCCTCTCCCTATCTTTCTCTGACACAACCTTTTGGATAGGGTCTTGATAAAAACAATGAAAAAAAAAGAGATATACAGATTAATTTGTTTACTCTGTTATAGAGCAAGGTGACATGTCTTGATAAAGTGATAAACAAGGTTGGCATGAACATTTTTTTTCAGATAAAAAATTGTTGTACTTTGCTCAGTCAACATTTGACATCCTGTCACATCTAAATGCCTTGTATTCTAGGTAGGCTATGATACCTTGTTGGTTGCCTACTTGCAAGATGGTCATTATCAGGTGTGTATTAATGACAGAAACACCTTTCTTGCTTCCAGCCAATGACCTAACCCTTTGTTCATACCCTGATAGGAATATTGGTTGTAAATTCTCTTCTTTTTTTTCAATTCATTTGAATATTTGAAACCAACAGAAAATAATGGATTTAGGATGTTTCTGACAAATCATGTGTTATTTCAATTATTCAATTAATTATGAATTTACTAACCATTTGGGGGGGATTATTTCAGGATGGTATAATGGTATACTGTACATCTAAATGTACATCATCATTGTAACAAAAATAAATACAATTTGTTCTTACTAGTGTTCTAGCGATAATGTTTGTGATTCACCAAGTCCGAGGGGGGGGG
>BEXV01000001.1:108260-126324 GCA_003118195.1 Hemicentrotus pulcherrimus | reverse complement strand
TTAGTGCTTATTATACATCCACAGGGGCATCCAAATATATCAAAATTGTAAAGAATCATTATCCACCAAATTTTCAAAATTTCCCAAAACTTTGTATTACCTTTAAACTTTGCCCAAAGAATGTGCTGGAAACATGAAAGATGCCCATTTTCAATTTCATTATAAATCTTTGTATAGTATTCACAACAATGCTTTTCATGTGTATTATCCAAACGATGAATGAGGAAGTTTGAATGATGATGAAGTCAAAACCTGTGAAACACAACAACAGTGTGGATGTAAGAGTTTAAAGCCCTGTCGAATACATCATTTTCTGCTTTAATACAAAATACCTTGGAACAATTTGGTTTACCCAGCAGGGGTTCCAAAGCCGAAAATGATAATTGTGGACAGTTATGGCTGATTATTATGCTGGCAATTGTATAATTGTTTATTTGGACATGCTTGAAGTGTAATGACCAACTATAGGTAAAGAAAGACTGCCATAACAAGCGTGCTTCTATTCAACCATTAAAGAAGAATCATTCAAATGGAGATAATATGCAAGCCAGAAATATTTGCCTTTTGTTGTAAAAATATATAAAGATATACAGTTGAGCAAGGATTATTGAACCTATTATTGCCATCCCATATGTCACCCTACTCAAAATTTCAAGATTTGGTTAATATCTACATTGTAGCTATTGTATTTAATGTTTGCTCTTATAAATAACTGAATAATTGTAGTTTGTTGGTTGTACGAGCCTCAAAAGAGATAAACACTATTTCGTATGACGTGCATACTTTAGTTTGGCTAAATGAAAATAAGAGATTGCATTTCTGGAAGTTTAAAATTAGTATTTAAAAACAAAACTTTTGTGGATTTTTAAAAATATATTTGGCTTCTAAAATGGGTTTGTGTCTCATTTTTTGCTATCATGTTGATAACCTCAAAAGGAAATGAAGTAAATTAAACCAAACAATTATTTTCTTGGCTTGAATGTCAAATATGTCTCATTGTATGTAAATGTGAAAGTCTTCAATACTTTTTTTTGACAGGAATCTAATCTACCCCAATCCCCTTGAAAGCAGGATCTCATCAGATTTTAAAAGAAAAGATTTGTTTAGTGTATCTTTTAGGAAGTTTATCTTGCTTCAAGACTTCTAAGTTTACTGGTAACAATTTTTATCTTCAAATTTACCGTCTATATTTCATCAATTATTCTTTTAAAAGATGCTTTGTGCATTGAATATGTAAAATTAAATGATTCTTCAGTTACAATGATTTGACCATGAATGTAATGTTTCTAAAATGTAAACGTTGGCTATTTTGACATCGATTTGAATTAAAATTCAACAGAAAAATGTTACATGCTAAACCTACAAACATGCATCTGTGTGCTGTGTGACCTGGTAAACCACTATCCCTCCAGAAAAATAGATTTATTACCTTTGTATCATGGAGTTTGAATTTGTTGCAGCCTGTCATTCCTCATTGGTGTGGTCATGCAGAATATGAATTAATAAGAAACTTTGTGGTTTTGTACAAAAATACATCTACTCTGCTTTTAAGAAAGTATTTGACTCTCAAAATAATAAGCATTGAGCATAAAGACCAAGTATGACTCATGCATAATATTCTCCCTCTAACTAACCATAGTTTAATCTGCTTAGTACAAGTTTTGATATGAATTGATGCAAAATGGACAAAGCACATTAACAGCTCGATAGCTTCGTTGAGAGGAAACTTGTACCATTGTATTCTAGGTCTCCCCCATGGCTGGGTTAATTTGGATTTAACCAAATTAATGAAACAAACCATGAAAAAATGGCTGGTTTAATTTGTTTGATGGAAATGGGCATTTTGTGATTAAGTGACACTTGCCATGCCAGTGACAGGCAAAGAATTTAATTGTGTGGTTGATTTTGTGGTGAATTCATAACATCATAGTTTTTTTCGGAGAAGGGTGAACTGAATTGTATTATTCAGGAGGAAACAAAATTGGCTTTCTTAAGAAATATTGTTATCAATGCTGTGAATCAGAATAGAGAGAGAGGGGGAAGGGGGGGGGGGGTCAAATTGTCTAGTGCTCACTCAGTGTTCTATCCAATACATGAACATTGGATGGGCATTGGAGTAGAACTTCATTTTATTATTGGCATGCTTTGGTCCCATTGAGTACATTAAGCCTATAATATTGTTTATCTTTTATCCTTTCCATTCCAGTCATGTGTCTTGTTTATGATATTTACCCCTATTTTCTCCTCTTCTCTCTTGTATATGATGTATGCCATCCTCTGGCATTGTGTTCTGTTCATCATCCTAAATGCGCTTTGTGTTGCTGTAGATAGACAGGCATTAGGGTTTACTTACCAGCTAATAAGCATTGATGGTACCTAATGCAGAAATCATTACCTCCCCAGCCCCGCATCTTTGGAACATACGTAATGAATGTAGGCCCATTTGTTACCTCCTTATTTTCTTCCAATAAACCTCCAGTATGTGCAACAATTCTCCCAAAGGTCAACAACTCAACGTACTCCTAGCCTCTAGGTCTGCATCTAATGATCTATTCAAAAAATATTTTACAAATATTTGATACTGATATGATTGTCTTATCTAAGATTTCAATCACGTTTTTATTATAATTCACCTCTTGAAATCATGACTTTTTACTAGAAAGGAAAGATTTTAGAAAAGAATAGTGTTTTTCAATATATTATTTTATCTACACTGTACATATGTATGTTGTTGGTAATTTTGACGTCTCCAATTCTTCAGAAAAAATATACAGAAAATATGTGCAAACCACCTATTTCCAATGTGGATTTTAGGTTCAATCATAATGACCTACATAGCTTCTTGTACCGAATGTTCAGAATCGTCTAGCAAGCAAAAGTACAGTTACTTTAATTTTACAGCTTAGGCCTCCAGTAGATTCACCTTCCTTGCCAGTAAATCTTATATTCTGCAAGGCAAGTGAAAAGAAAACACAATTTCCATTAAAGGCAGGTGCTGTGCTTTATGTGAACATCTCAATTTCATCAAATATTTTCTTTTCTCTCCTGCCCTTTATTCTCTTTTCTCTTTACCTTCCTCATTTCTGCCCAGCATTGCCTCAGACACACTAATCAAACAATGCTTGCAACAAAAGGCGTCTGAGGTTATAACCTTGGTTATCTAAAGTTTGGAGGACAATTTCTTTTCAGTGAATATATTTTGATGTGGCTGTGACAAAAGATTCTTTTTCCCCTGCTTAAAAGTTTCGTTCACATCTGAACATAAGAAACAGGTTATTGCTTGGCATTGTTGTAAACACTTGCTTGAAAACCTGCCAAAACTATTGTGAGTCAATTCATTACTACACTAATGGGTCTACATGTTTTTATTTTTAGCCATGAGCCCCCTTTTACATTATTATGCTCCAGTACAGAAAGCAAAGGTAAAATATTTCTTTGGAGGTAACTGGCAGGACCATGATTCTGGGACTGATTTTTGTCACTGGTTCTAGATTTATCCCAGGTTCATTCTTAAGTCCATGAACTTGAAGGATTCATATTAACATTTTACCTATGGTTCATTTTTGTCTGAAAAGTGGGTGTAACTTACCTTGCTGCTCAGCATTATATTTAAACCGCATTACCACAACAGACAGTACATGTACATTGTCATGTTACAATGCAGCTAATTTATGTGACCATGAATCTAAGACATTATGTTTGAACATCAAGACGTTCGTAAATTGTGAAATATAATGTTTCTCGTGCGTATTAACATGACCTAGAAGGAAAGACTTGCTCAGCTAGCATTGTGTTTGAACAGCAACACATCAGTACATTATGAAGATAAGCCATAAGAACATGGCCTAGAAATCTCAGAGATGTGTCAATATTGGAGGTAAGGAGGGAAGGGTGGTGATTTGAAGAACATTTGGCTTATGTTCAGAGCTTGCAGTACAAATAGAGTCTTTCAGAGAAGAATTAGAGGTATGATGAAAGGAAGATTGAGTGCTGACGCCTCAATCCATGTTGGGCTATTTGCAAGCAATGTAAAAAAGAAAAAAAACTTCATACTTTGTGAAATCCAGTGCATTATAAACATGATATATGCTTTTTGAATTTAGTGTATACAATGTTTAGAAAGCACACATACACAGTAAAAATACATGTATAATTACTATTCATATATATTTTACTTTTTTTATAAATATTTTCAATAGATATTCTCAATCAATAGATAGCAGCTGTTTCATATTGATAAAAGTGTTTTGATATCAAAATCAATTTCATCACACTTCACCTTTTCATGGCATGATGTATGATATATGTATTCAGTAAATATTGCAAAATCTTGATTTCTGGTAGGTATACGACGCAACTTTTACAATGATGCAATTAGACAAGGCTTAGTAGACGATGAATCATCAATTTTGTTCCCTGTATTATTCATTTTGATTTCATAACCATTGTAAATTGTCATTTTTGGAATTGTGTTGCAAATCTTTAAGATTTTAGTCACCTGCTGGCGATGTTTAATGAAAATGTGAAGTATACCTTTTGAATATGATATATTTGAAAGGCAAATTTAAAAAAACTGTCTCTTTTGTAGAGGAGGGAAAGAATGGAGGTATCTTCTTTAGGTGAATGTTTGTGCATCAGCAATGATATTTCTAGCATAGAATCAATGAACCTTCTGAAAGTGAGTCCAATCATATTATTCAAGCAAATTACCTGAGATGAATTATGGATTTATTTTGTACCCATAAGCTACTCTTGACATTTATAAATACATCTACTCATCCTTGGTAGTCTACCTCCTAATAACAAGTGGTCATGACATTTATTGGTCATGTAAAAATTTCAGATGATGTGGAGAAATTTAAAGATAGTTTTGAGAGGTTTTTTTCAAGGATCTGAAAAGCAATATCTGTAGATGAAAAAAAAGGTGTCATGCGTACACTTCAACATACAATTAACACCATTCTGGCTTTCAACAAACAAGCAGACAGTGTAGTTGTTGCAATCTTATGATCTTCATTTCAAAGTAATAAAATGGATCATAGTATTAATAATCTATACATAAGAATCAATTATTGATATTATATGAGCTGAGAGCAAGAAGGGCTTTCACTCTGTAGAAAAATATGCCTTTATATGGCTCTCAGCAGATGAGTTGATTCATTCATCTTTGGGGTACTGCAAGTTGTCAGTTGACTTTAAAATGGATATCATAGTCTTGGTTTATAATTTGTAGTAATCACATATAAATAAAGTAAGACAGAAGAACTTCTTAACTTTAAAGGCACAGAATATCAGGGTAGGCATATACTTCAAATGTGTGAATGTTCATTTATTCAGCAACCAGTTCTACACACCTGTAAACTGGAACACTTCATAAATACTTAAAAGGTCATTGATACAGTCCCAAATACTGAGCCCTGTGTGACCTACGAACTTAATTTGATGGACTCTATAATGGTATGCGACTGACCGCTTGAGGAAAATGTCACTTGTTATCAATTCTAGGGATGAGACGGTGAGAAGAAGCGTATAAAGCTGGCTGTTATGTAGTCAAATGCTTCTATCTTTTCTGCACCACTATCTTGACGCTTTCTTAATCTTATCCAACATTGAGATAACTAGACTTCTTCTAGTCCCTTTTAAGAGACAATGGATATATTGCCAGTGTCACAAATATAGGGTGAAATTGTGCTGAATTCGGCCTTAGCCAAATCCTATTTTTATTGGGGAATTGAAATACATTAATATGGAACATCAATAAATTGTAGGAAGTCAGTCAGTGGAAGTGTGTCAATGTTGTTTTGCATCATCTCATCCCCAAAACTCCAAGATCAGACTACGCTTCCAAATTGACAAGATAGGAAGGAATGAGAGTGGATGAAGCGGTGATACAAGAATTGTAATCAATATGCCCTCACTGCAGATGAGTAATGGATTGAATTAAGCAGTAAGAGAGGTTGCTGATTTGCAGTATTATGTGCATTATTGATGAGTTTCCGCATGCCAGATGTAGTCTGTAAAGATGGATGCTGTGAACCTTATCCATATTAAGGACCATGTCTTATGTAGAGTTCACTAGGAACGAGGTTAGTAGGACCATGATTTAATCATAGGTAGGGTCCATGATTTAAGAAATGTAGGTTGATAGGCAATGGTAGAGGAGTTTGCAAAACCTGGAAACCTGGCAAGGCTTGGGGATGGGGAACAGACTGGAGAAAGAATAAACCCAGGAGAGATGCATCTTTATGAATACCTTTTTTTGAAAATTGGGCAGGGGTGGCAGTTTAATAAATGGAGTCTCTCATAGAAATTTATCCCTTTGAGATGAAAAATTAAAAAAACATTTTTTGAAAGTTCAATGCTAATTCTGAAAATCATATAGATAACGTTGATAATGACTAATGTAATGCTAAACAATATATGCAAGGACGCTCAGACACAGGCATGTCCACAAGAGGTGTGCACTAACAACACCTCCATCAAGGCTTTCATTTCAGTATTCTTAAACAGAATTCTATTTCTCAGCAGTAAAATATTGATCTGCTTTTGCTTAGAACTGGGTCACATTAATCTGAAAGGCGCAGGGATAGATATGACATTGCTCGCACGATAGAAAATAGACATCTCTCATGTCCTTTGGTGAGGAGAGGGCTACATAATTATGTCTTGCTTAAGATCTTTGTTGAGTCCTCCATCACAAGACAGTTTACACAGGATTGCTGAGTGCTAAAAAGGTGAAATATGCTATGCATTATTGGGAATGTGATTTTCTGCATTACTTGATGCTGTAAAAAAATTATTCAATCAAATAAAAAGGAGGATATTTTTTTAGTTTGCAGTTTTAGTTTTTTCTTTAAACGAAAACAAAACTGTTATTGCTATAGGTTGCATTGCGATTTTTATCAGACTTGTATTAAGTAGTCAGTAGGTCCTCTTTCTAGTTACTCCTAACACAGGAGACAGTGAAATGGTTCTAGGGCATTCATGATCTCTGAAATGTAATGATAACTGAGTTCAAAAGAAATGTGCAACTTCGTACTTGGATAGAACATTTGTGGCTTTTGTGCCATGCCATCCCAGAATCATTTGTTTTACTGAAGAATGATTTCTGTCATTACCCTTTCTCTGTATGTTAATGTAGTGTTTGGGGCTTTCCCTGAAAGTGTCAGCTGGGGTTATAATTACTCGTCACTCACTTTCAGTTGAGAAAATGCAGAGTCACTTGGAACTTTTGTTTTAATCATATTTTGTTCTTTCATTTCAGTTTTTTGGATAAGGTTATTTTTGGAACGTGATGTGATGTGATAGTTGGTTTATAAAATGATTCAGTTTAGGACATTCTCATCAGATATCAGTCCTCACTCTATCTCTCTCTCTACATGTATCCTTCTCTTGTGAATATACACTTGTACACTTTTGAGCAACAATGGGTATAAACTTCATAAAGGCTAAGCAACTCATAAAGGGTAAGAAACTATTTCTTTTCTTTCTAAAGAAGCATTTGTTTGGGAAAATCAGGAAGCCTGCAAAGTATCAATTTACATACAGGTTTTGTAATGACTTTGTGGTTCTAATTAGACTGACATAATATGAATTAGATTAGGATGTACTGATGGAAAAAGTAGCCTACTCTATGGTGTTTGATATAATTGCATTCTCCTATTGAGTAGTGTAATGAGCAGTCATTAGCTGCATTGATTACGTACTCATTACCTTGTTATAAGCGATGACAGGAGTGCAGTGACTGGCATGACAGCATGAGAGAGATAGCTTATGATAATGTTCAAGCAATTATCCATTGATCTTTTTGAGGATGATTAGAGGGTATGGGTTGTATGGAATATTGTAATGGAAAGAGTGGAAGATTATTAGCAGTATTTAAATTGTATCATCTTCCCGCTCAACCAAGTAAACAATATTTAATTTCAAACCCTTTCAGAGGGGAAGCATATCCCTCCAACACTAAAAGGATTAGAATCTATTTTTTGATTTGATTTTTAATGCCAGATGTTCTGTAATGATTGAAAAATATAATCCTCTTATAACTCTGTAATGAATATATACTGATACAATAGGATCTTTTTGATATACTCATGCCACTCTTAGATAATCCTCTCCCTATATTAATATACATAAATATAATGCATATTGTCTAGTTTTTAAACATCCCATAGCTATATATGGTATTATTTAATGAAATGAAATATCATATTGTGAAGTTTGAATTCTCTTTATTATCAAGAAATACATTGTTTGTTAGGGTTAATTCACCACATGAATGTCATGTTTTGTAAATTGTACACATTTTCTAATTCGTTTAGATACGAGAAATGTATCACAATATACCCACCTCCTGTTATACACTTGTAAGTTTTATTTAAAACAAATCTCCCTCTTTGTGAGAAATAGTTGTACATGATTTGAAATCCTTTAGCATATATCGTCCCTATTTTCACGTAGTGACAGTAATGAGGAAAATCGCATATACTTTGCTTTACAATTTTCCTCATTACCGTCACTTCGTGAAAATAGGGACGATATAATAAGGATAAGATGCAAACATCTTCTTCATGCATGTGATCTATGCAAACACCAATACATTGAGGGAAATTGCACTTACAGTGGTATGATAATATGATGTGTCACTTGATTACAGGTATAATATCTTATTGCAATTTCCTCTTCTCAAGTGGAATTTTATATTATAAACTAAATAGGATACTAGTTTGTAGGGTTAGATATTCTAAACATTCACAAAACTAGTAAGAATTACTTGTGTTTTGGAAGCACCGCAAAGGGCAGTTATGATTTGAAAAGGATATTTAAATTCTCTGAATTTTCCCATTATCTCTATCAAACTGCTCCCCTTCCTAATGTTAATTTCATATAACAACTTCACCTTTTTTAGAAAAAAAAATGATGGTATTTCTAAAGCTCAATCTGTAGTTCAGTACTACATTCCCTAGATGTAGCTGAGCTCCTCCAGAATTCAACCATTTCCCATGGTTTTGAATTACCTCCTCAGACTCACCCTGATTGAATATAAGACTTGAAGAAATGAAAACACATTTGTAAGACTACTTGTGTTTGTACTGTGGATTAATGGCACTATTGTTGCCATACCAGGTCTATGGCCATACTGAAGGTAGCTCCTGGGTGAATTTTTTTTATTCAACCATTCTATACCCCTGAAGTCCCAACTGCCTCAATTTCAAAGTGTTTTCCACATAAATGCATTATGTTCTTTGAAACTTGTGGTTACTACATTGAGAGAACATTTTGTTTGGCGTGGTGCCGTGGTTTGGGTAATAGATCAAATGTAATATATTATATGTAGTTTTGTTTGAGACTAACAGCCTTTTCACACACATCTAAAATTCATCGTATCTAGAGATGATTAGAATCATTGTGTTTAACTCAACAGTTTTAAACATGTTTATAGACCAGTGTGAACATCTTTTTATACGATGTTGGGATAGATACGAAGTCGCGATCCATACGCCCCTAAAAGCAGGCTGCAGATACAAAGATCGTATCTAATGAGCTTGACATTTTGTGTGTGAAAGGTTATTCGAGTTTAAACGTGTTTCAGATGTGTTTAAACTGGATGGAGCGTGCGCTTTGATTGATGTGACATGACCTTCAATGCGCAATGGCACTACTGCGCATTTTACGAGCAGTAGTTAATCACGAAACAATTAACGATTGCACCGAAATTTCTGTGTGTGAAAGGCTCGTGATTAGTTTAAACACTTTCGAAACACTTTTATACTAGTCATGTTTATAGAATTTTAGCTGTGTGTGAAAAGGCTGATAGAGATGTGGAAGCTAGTTTATTGCAAAGCTTATTGCAAGAAAAAACCTTGGCCCAGGAGGTGAATTATTGCCTACATGCTGTATTACAGTTGATACACTTGTCTGTAGCTCATACAAAATTGAATTGTATTTTATTGTGTCAAGTAAGTGAATAAAACTGTCTGGTGGGACTAGAAGCACTTACAGGGTCTTCACAGTCTGGTTTCAAGAGACTCTTAACTTGTTTTGCAAAATAGAAAGGGGCTTCCCTTATAGCATATTAATACAAATACCAGGATCAGAAAAGACAACAGAAGATAAATCTTTATTTTCCTTTAAAGGTAAAGACCAGTATTGGAAACGCCCCAATTTCAAAAAATGAAATGAAAGTTCTTAATATTAATAATAATAATAATAATAATAGCCTAATAGTCCAATCCAAATTTTATTGAACTGAAACGGAAATTACCAATCATGTGAAAGAGTAATACCGTATTTTCCGGTGTAAACGCCGCAGTATTTTTGGGAGAGAAAAAATCAAAAAGTCGGGGTGCGGCGTATATACGGCAACAGAGTAAAAAAAAAAAAAAAAACCAAGCCAAAACCAGCACAAATTTGCACATATGGGACTACGAATGGAACAATAACTATACCACTATGGAACAGGACATTTCCACACATCTTACCGACAATTTTACCTTGCATTGTTGACATGAAGATGCATATAATCTTCCAAAAACAACATCTGCCGATAGATCTTGATCAAAGTTCGTGCCAATGCATTGCAAAAGTAAAATAAGGGGCCGTTTAACACATCAAGCACGCGAAGTCGCCGTTTTCAATCCATTCGAATGTATAAATCACTAAAGAACTGCAAGCCTAGGCATCGGTGCAGGATAGTCGCGCGGTCTAAGGCGCCGGCTTCCATCCCCAATCTGCCTGGTGGATCTGGATTCAATCCTGACTTCGTCCCAAAATTTTTTTTTTTTTTTTTTTTTTTAAAGGTCAAAATCGGGGGTGCGGCCTATACAAGGGTGCGGCGTTATCACCGGCAAATACGGTACATGATGATAAAAAAATTGCTGGGAAACCGCCTACTAATTGATAAATTTGTTAAATTAGTTTATCTATGGTCTGTGAGAGATACACGCACGTGTCGCGCACGTGTGCGTATAGTCCTATATACATCTTTCTGTGTAACGTGCTTGTAACTTTACAAATACTGGGCGAAATTTCTTATCATTTTGATGATTCCAGAACCTTGCAGTACACACCAATACTTATATGCTAGATGATCAACCTTTTCTGATCGATTTCACAACGTTTCTTTCACAATGCAATCGCATGACCATAACTGGTCTTTAGCTTTAACATTTTTAATTATACATTCACCCTAAATATATTTTTTGCAAATATATTTTTATACTACACATAGAGGATAAAAATCTATTCCGTCATCAAGAACTAAGAAAATGAAAGTTGACAACATTTTCTGTACAGAGCAAATTGGAGAGGAGTTAGCAAGGTAAATCACAGTGTTGCCAATTTGTGTTATACTGATGATAACCTCTACAAAAAAATGATCGGATATTGCTCAAACTTTTACTACTTTCTCTCTTTTTGATGCTTTTATTAAAACCAACTTGATATAAGGATGGACTTCCTTTGATAAGTGGTTGTATGTTAGCCAATAAAAACAATCTTATGTCACAAAACCTGTCATAGAAGATGCTCAAATCATGAGGTGAAGTGGAAAGTACAAACATTAGTAAACTCACATCCTGAGTTATAACTTAGGACCAAAGTCTTTTCCAAAGGGAAATACCCCAATACAAACCTATAAAGTACTGTTTTTTAGTTTAGTTTTGTTGCGGGAGGGGCAGATAGATTGAGAAATAGATAAACATGTACAAAGCATTTAGGAATAGAAACACAGGATTGTAGATGGTGTAACAGAAAGTGAAAGTGTGAATGAAAGAAGAAAACAAGAGCAAAGAAATAGAGATAACCAATTACAGTAATAGTAGAACTACTTACTTTATGGGATTTGTGGAAAGTTATTAAAACACATATTTTAACAGTCATACAATACTTAACCAGTTTGTGTGTTCACTCTTGCACAATATTTATACTGAAATGAATGCATGAAATTGCGAAGGAATGTTTCTGAGACTAATTTGATAATGTCATCAATTGTTGCCTAAATCCCATGGAATGCAAGTCTCCTTTGGGAAGCAAGTTCAGCTAAGGTCATGACAGGGGAAAAAAAGAAATTCGTCTTGCTCAGCCTAGCTATTAATTTTCATTCAAGAGTAGTGGTCTGTGACTGGATAGGAGAAAAGGCCCATTCACCCACAGTCCAAACATTATTTTATTTTAAAGGGATCTGGTAACTTTGTCTCAGATTCTGAAACAAAATTCTGGATTTAGCTCATGATGCAATGATAATATAAATCTTTAGGTCAGTCAGGAACCCCATGACTTTTACAAGCCGATCACCTGTCTGATTATCAAGATATTTATGATTGGAATTACAAATTTTGAAAACCGTTCGCCCAACGTCAGGAACCCCATGACTTTTACAAGCCGATCGCCTGTCTGATTATCAAGATATTTATGATTGGAATTACAAATTTTGAAAACCGTTCACTCGACGGTTTTCATAACACTACAGTCTATTAGGGAAAACGAGTACCGGTATAGTAAAACTGGTCACTCCAAGATTTTTTACTTTTTTGAGGCACTTCTTGATTATTTTGAAGCACAATTTTTTTAGGGCTTCAATATTCCACCATATTACGAAGGGCCGTGTATCTCAGATTTAACATTGTTAAACAATCCCTTTAATGAGAGAAACCATGGAAAAAATAAGCAAGCATGTTCTCAATGGAATAGGCTCTTATCAGATTTGTATTTATATTCCGATGCTGCATACTGCATCGACTTTCATGTNGGTCAGTCAGGAACCCCATGACTTTTACAAGCCGATCGCCTGTCTGATTATCAAGATATTTATGATTGGAATTACAAATTTTGAAAACCGTTCACTCAACGGTTTTCATTACACTACGGTCTATTAGGGAAAACGAGTATAGTAAAACTGGTCACTCCAAGATTTTTTATTTTTTTGAGGCACTTCTTGATCATTTTGAAGCACAATATTTTTAGGGCTTCAATATTCCACCATATCACAGACACTGATAACACGAAGGGCCGTGTATCTCAGATTTAACATTGTTAAACGATCCCTTTAATGAGAGAAATCATGGAAAAAATAAGCAAGCATGTTCTCAATGGAATAGGCTCTTATCAGATTTGTATTTATATTCCGATGCTGCATACTGCATCGACTTTCATGTTGACTGTGTTTCCACCCCTCATTTTTGACATGCATTGCTCAGACAAGTGTAAAGAGAAGGCAGCTTTGGAGCCATACTAAAAAGGCCTTGAATTTTTTCATCAGGTTTTCGCTGAAGGGGATTTTTGCTGAGCATTCATCCTGCTTAGATTTGCATGTGATGTTAGATGGAGTTGTGTGATGAGATAATGTTCTAGAAGGTGAAGGTCAAACAGTATTCATGCTTTGGAATGAAGAAGAGACACATTGGATCTTTGAGTGGGTGGATTAAGCCATCATTCATTTGTGATAATGGATTTGACATAGCAAATTTAACATGCTTTCAAGGGCCTTGTGTCTTTCTTCTCTGCCCTTGATATATACTTAGGCAAGCAGAAATGCAAGGACCTGGTTATATGCTCTACAGACCATTCATTATGCGCAGGTAGAAGGGCGTAAGCGCATTGCGCCGTTCTACATGGTCACACTATTGTGTTATTAAAGCAAAAGGCTTTTATTTTTCAAATCGCTGTAACTTATACAAATGTATGCTTATTTGATACAAAACTACTCAAATTTGGTAGTTAAAATTCATTTTCTCTTTTTTATTTGTGAAAAAAGAGAGTCAAAAGCTTAGAAACAAGTTATCCAATATTTGCCTTGTGGGGTGGGCACTTACTAAATGGCCTCATGCCAGCAGCTTGACGATTTGTTCCAAGATCTTTGTTCTACACTAACTGCATTGTTATTGACAACCTTAAACCACACACTAACCCTAGGCCTAAACTTAAACCAAACCTATAACCAGTGGCAAACCTAAAATATATATAAGAGTTTGATGAAATAAATTATCAAGCATATTTGTTGAAGCATAGTCAGAACATCCTTCCAGCATTTACTACTCACATTTCTAATGCATGTATGCCTAATAAAGACAGATAAAAGAGTTCTTTGACAGAGGTCTGTATCACATTTCTCTGCATTAACACACAGGTGCTATCCTATTAATATCTGTCTTGCCTTCCATCATAGAGTTGCCATGACGACTAAATAGGATAGCTAATGACATCTATTTTTCAATTTAATTTCACCAGCGATTGTAATTGAACCGTGAAATTATCATGTGAAGCACTGCACTTCAAATGAGACAGGAAGCAGTAAGCCACTCACATTTAGTGAAGTCAATCACATTAAACATACCCACTGGGAGTGCCAATCCATTAGGATACTGTTTACCAAACATGACACTGATTTATACATCTGGGACTGCATGTATATTGCAATGAGTCCAAAGTCAGAGCAAAAGCACAGATTCTGTACCATTTGGCAAATATGTACCCTTGCAGCTGTTTTGTATCCATTTTCTGTTAATGGTTAGTGGTGTTTACAAGATATTCAGTAAAGGTACTAGATTTCCTGTTTTAGTGTTAGATCGTGATATGGAACTGAAACCACGTCATTGATAAATATTGATGAAAATTGTAACAAATGTGTAAATAGGATAATGTATGGAAAGACCCATTTTCATGACTTTTGAACTGAGCCACTCTTGATATAATCATGGCTGACTTATATTGATGGTGCTGTTGTATTTTCAGTTGAATGTTTTCATTTGAAAAAAGGTGAAATTCTTCCTTTTTTATTCCCTCTCATAAAAATATATAATTCACTTATTGAACCTTTTCATGAAAAAAAAAAAAGGTTTGATGCTTTTTGTTATCATAGTGGCTCTGTATACCAATATATGTATATTTACTTTGGTTATTTTTGTTGCTTTTTAAAATTTTCTAGGTTGAATTCAAGCTAAGCTTAATGTTAAATTTAGAAAAGGACATGATTTTGTTACGTTGCCATCGTTATTGCCTATCGAGATTTCAAGTAATTGATGTCAAAATCAATTTCATTGTGGGCATAATTGCTTCCTCTAAAAGGCTTGTTTGTCATCATCCCACTCTAGTCTTCGATTGATTTCCTGTTTTGTTGCAGATTTAAACCTATGATGGAAGTACTCAATGATAATTTGTTTTTCTAACAAGCTAGAAAGATCTTTTCTGATTAATCAACGTGGAAATGATTCAATAATTGTGTATAGCAGTCTGAAGTGGCTTAAAGCTAGGATGTGGAGTAAACTATTTTAGTTGCCTGTTAGTCTTTAAAATGAAAATCAAGAGGACATCATGTGTTTATAATTCAATAAATAAATTCATCATTATCATTGAAACTTGTATATGTACATGGTGTTGTAAATTGTATTTTTATGTGGAGTTGACTCTAATTTATGGTACTTCTAACATCATATTTTGCATTCTATAATTTGTACAGTATTCATCTTTTCGTAGTTGCCCTTATCATGTTCATACAAATTGACATAGATGTGATTAGATTGACCCACATGACATATCATATCCATACTTTCACAAACATACAATTCATTTCATATCATGGGTAAGGTTACTGGTATGACTCATACTAGCATTTGAAAGATAGAGATGAAATGTCAAAACTCAGCAAATGCAATTTAGTCTCCAAATGATGATCGTTTCCTGAATGCTGAATGGATCTCACCTTGGATTAGGTTTTGTGGGAATCAGCATTACATGAGCTTACACAGGATGTCACCATATTACAGGGGTAAAGATTTAAATCCCATCGAGTGTTTCAAATGAGGATGAACATCTAAAAGATTATGAATGGTGGTGGTGGTTATTTTACCTGGCTGCTAAGAAAACATAAATGCTTGTAAGTAAGCAACCAGACGGCCGACGGCTTTAGGTCCTCTCCGAGGGACCTGGTAATGAGGATTAATGCCTACTAGCGCATCGCCTTGGTTTCAAACCCGGGTCACCGGATTACAAGACCACTGATCTATCAACTGAGCTATCGCGCCTGATTTATTCAGTTGTATACAACTGAATAAATCAGGCTGGAATAGCATTGTGTTTGTTATAAAAGTGCAGTATCACAATAATAAAAAAGATCATGGAAAGAGGAATGTTGAAAGCAGTTGCTCTCACATTCAGGGCTCCAAAATTCAGCATAAGGGGTTTCAATATCTGCCTTTGTATTGTGTAACCAAGTGTCAGCAATAATAAATTAGTTTGAGAATGATGTAGTTTAATTTTCATTTGATATTAAGAAATCCAATTATTATTAAAAACATAAACAAACTGAATGCAACAAGCATCATTTTCTTGAATTAAATATCTGAATTTATTGGAAATGGTACTGTGGTCATTTTTTGCTGGTACTTGTACATCAAAATTTCTTATACGTTATGTTAAGGACTGCATCAATTTCAAAGAAAAAAAGGGATGAAGCCTTCATGCAAAAGAATCAATTTTCAACTCCTTCATGAGAAGCAAGGATTAACATGGTATTTACCTTTCTTGTTGATATTGATCTATTAATAACTTTCTTGGTTCTGTTCTTCAGAGAGTTTGCTGCATATAAAACTCTCTAGCGAGAGTGATTGCACTTTAGCTCTGCCTTTGCTTGCAGGTAATTTAAAACAAGGAGAAACTGTAGTTGAGGTTTTCACTCGCACCAAGCATTAAAGATGTATTGATGCGTGCCCAAGTACATGTATAGGGAAATTCAAAGGAAGCCATAGCACTTCAAAGTAGCTTTATAGGGTGCCACAGAAAAATTTATAACTGACACATTGATTTGATGGCATAATTGTAAGAGATTAATCATTTTTATTGTTGATGACTCTTTCTTCTTATTGATAAATAATGTAGTTTGAATTTATTGATTATTTATTGGAATGGGTTTTGAGCCCTAGTTTGAGCATCAGCAGTCGCACCAGTTGATCAACTGCATGAGTCAAGAGAACAGGAACACCTAAGAATTTCTTTCATCAAAGTGTGCATGTAGTGTAAAATAGAAGGATATTCTTGAACTGACTGATTTAGAGTTGAGAATGTTACTGGATACATTTCATGTATTGGCTTTTGCCTATCCCTTACAAGTTAGAAGATGTGACCCACTTTTTTTCATGAGACACCCTGTACCATTGCAATTTGTTATTCTGTGCCCACCAGCAATTTAAGGGAGCCGTGATGTTTCTCATTGTCTAGATCGTGAGCGCACTTTGTTTTTGATACAAGCTTGGCTTGCCAACAGAAGGAGACTTCAATAAAGTGGAGAGATAAACAGGGCTATTATGGTTATAGTGTTCTTGTAAAGCGGATATGGATTGTCATGTCTCTAGCTTGTTCATCTTTCTCGGAATAAATTTGAATTGCTCGATATTTTACTCTTGGTAGATTTTTAGAAAGTGTTTTCATATCTTCTACTGATCAAGAACAAAAATTCAAAATTGTGTATACATATCATTCTGTATTGTACATCTATCTGTACGTCCATCTCTCTGCGTTTGTATCTCCCCCCTCCTCTCTCTCTCTCTTTCTCTCTTTCTCTTGCTCTCTCTCTTTCATACACAAACACACATCATACCCACCATTCACACATTTTTTTTTTTTCACTGTGAACTGGAAATTTAAGACACTCAAATATGTCAACATCCCTATCAGTTAACTGTAGATGTTAAAGACAACAGTTACACTTACATTCCATTAGAAGCATTTTCTAGTTTATGCTGTACTTGCTAAGTATTTCATTAGTTTGTTCATATGTAATTCAAAAAATCCAAGGATTTTAACTGAAGTCCTTTTCTTCTCCTTCTTTTTCATTTTGCAGATTCCTTTGTAAATAGCCAAGAATGGACATTAAGCAGAACAGTTCCAGAACTGAAATTGGTAAGTTGGAAAAAAGTTGATATAATTGTTAATATACATGTTACTTCTTATGAAATCTCCAGACTAAGAAATTACTAAGAACCATGTAATTACTCAAGAAAGAAAGACACCATTCAGTACAAGAGCTTCAATACCTATGGTTAAAAATGCTGGATGAATGTTTTCCCAACCT
>BEXV01000001.1:91556-108205 GCA_003118195.1 Hemicentrotus pulcherrimus | reverse complement strand
ACAAATCCTCTCGGATAGTATAAAAGGATGTTACTTTCTTGTAAGATGTAATTCACATTTGCTGCAATCTCTATGAATATTTTACAGCTGAAATTTCTAATGATACTAAATATATACCTGGTCATACCGTTGATAAAAAGAACTCCCACATGTTCATCTCTCTCATCTTTGCAATTTGTTGTCCTCCATCCTTTACTGTCTTGGATTATGGATTTCTTCTGGCCTTGATCAGGGTTTTAATCTTATTAGCATTTAGCATGATGCCCTCCTCTTACGTCAATGCATCTAGCCAAGTAAATCCTTTACAAATATTTCCTCCATAAAAAGTATGAAGTGTAAGAAAGTGAGGTAGAAACGCTAAGCAGATGGATATAGCTATATTTATTGTGTCTCTTGTTTCTCTAAAGTAGTACACAATAAAAAATTATTAGAAATTTACTGATATGTTTTGATATGTGATAGTACTGCTAAGCCTCATATACTAACTTTGATGGAAATGTTGAAGAAAGTCTCTCATAGTTGTGATATTTACTTGACAATTATAATGTAATGTTGTACATCACAGTTAAATGTGTAAAAAAATACTGGTACCAGTATGTTTTTGCATTAGTATGGCTACTTATTTTGTTAATACCACGCTAGATGTTGATGGATATTTGAAAGTCACTGATGAGACATTCAGTAGTATATTATGCTCCACTATTATGATCATTGCTTGAAGCTGGTGAATAATATTAATAATATTAATGACAAGATCTAACCAAAATATTTACTTTTCCTGTAAGCTCCTGGGATAAATTCTTGGATTTCTTCTATGTTCTTTTGATGTGTGTGTTTTGACAAACGTCTAATGCTGGAGGCTATGGATACAAGATGCATGGAGGCAGATTCATAAAAGCCATGGGTTCCATAGTAAAGGACGTTATTGATGCTATTACATTCTAATCTAGTATGAGTGGCATTGGGTGTTATTAACAAACCTGTAGGTTGTTCTCATTGCCATATAGAATGTAAGGAGCATGAAGTGAAATCAATTTAGTTTAAACAAAGAAAATTGTTTGTATGTACAATGAGATTGGGGATTCTGTCTGGTATCCCATATACATATACATGTAGAAGACATATACTGGAGCATGAATTATACTTACTAGTAAAGTCCTGATTATATCAGAGGGAACTGACCTGGATTGGCACACAGTAGTGTGTGAACTGATCTTCAGTGACTCCTCTAATATCAGGTATGAAATCTTGTTAGAAGGACTGTATTCCTGCCTTTCTGACTCTAAATAGCAAAGAAAGTGTTTGACACTACTAGGTCCAGTGCCCATGAATCCCCCTCCCACCAAACAAGAAAATTTAAGCTAGGGGATCATGCGTGCATATAGACCTCATTCCATGCAAACCCCTGTAAAATAGGTTAGTGTGGAACCCTGTATTGTTGTGTAATATATGATGATACATTGTGCATTTTGTCCTTTGCATATAGGGTGTAGTAGGGAGTCTCACAAGTGGGAAGTCAGCTCTGGTCCATCGCTACCTTACAGGATCTTACATGCAGGAGGAATCACCAGAAGGTATCAACAAACTTCTTCTATTCTTAAAGCTTTTGCTTGTTATGTTTTTCTTCCTTCTTTTTATCTTGTCTATGATATTTCAAGAGAATAGGGTAGACAAAAATAAGCCCAAGAAAACATTGTAATAGAGTTATGATTCAGGATTTAATACACTGAAACATATGATTCATCAAAATCCTATAAATAAGTTGCACTTAAGGGAAAGAGGTGCTTCATGTCATCCTTGGAAACATTTTTAGTATGACAATATAGACATGGTTACTGTTCAAGTAAATGTTTTGGGGTCATAATCCATTCACGTCGAAGTATCATAGATGAATCTACTGAAGCTATGGACGATATTTGGATATATTAACCCATCTAGACTTTAATACCTCTATACTTTTCCCAAATTTCAGGAGGAAGATTCAAGAAGGAGATTGTTGTGGATGACAAGAGTTACCTGCTCCTCATCAGAGATGAAGGAGGTCCTCCAGAGCTTCAGTTCTGCTCCTGGGTGGATGCTGTCATCTTGGTCTTTAGCGTAGAAGATGAGATGAGTTTCCAAATGCTCTATAATTTCTATGCTAAGATAGCACACTACCGGAACACAGCTGACCTACCAATGATTCTAGTCGGTACTCAAGGTAAGCATTCTCAAGAATTTGTATTAATAATGTTAATGTACTAAAATGAAACATCTTAGGTGTTGCAACCACAATCTTTTGACATATATGAATCAAAATTTCAGATCTGAACTAAGGTGACCCGACATTTGGTCTTGCACAATTCCATGCTTTATTTTGCACAGGTATAGGGTGAGGGTTTTTTCTCACTCTTTTTTTTTTTTTTAATTCAGTCATAATTTGTACAATTTGTGACTCGTACAAGGTTCAATCATACAAGAATAGAGCAGGCATGTTACTAGGGCTTGATGTCTGTGACTCAGCCTCATGATGTCCTTGAAAGTGAAAATTAAAAGCTATGGGTTCCTCTGAGCTCATTAGCGGCTTGATGGAGGGCATGCATGAAACAATTCCTTCTACTGGCCGAACCTTGGCTTTTCTTCTACTACGACAATCTTGTAGAATGAATGGAAAGAATGGATGCGAACCTACAAGGATGTTTATTGATTGGTTTACTCCGAAGAGAAGGAAGGAGAGTGGTAATCATTTTCTTTCCACTTGAGAAGAGAAAGACCCTGAAAGCACTCTTATTACAAGGTTTGTCTGTCTATATGGAGTCATTTAAGTGAAAGATGGGAGTTTGTAATTTTATTTACTCCATAATCTTGCTTGTTTGTTGGGGTTTGCCAAAGGGCATGGTGAACAAAATTATGCTTATGAAATTAAATAAAACTTGGAGTGTAAAGTTATATTTGTTTTTGTTTAATGATCATAAACCAAAAGATGATTTGCAGTTCAAGAAACATCTGATGAATATAAAGCCCTTAATTTTAAACAGATGTTACTTAAGTCTTCTTTCTTTTGACCTCATATCCTTTTGTCTGTTATGTTCTCTCCACAAACCCTCAGGGAAGTATCAGTGTAATACCTTCTTTAGCCCCTTCGGTCAATATCTGCCTGTTATCGGCTTGATGCGTGAGCTATCATTACTCAGCAATTTTAAGAGAATCGAAGGCAGGCAGATATACATGGAGTTGTCAATAACTGACAAGCAGACCTCACATCAGTCATCATTAATGACTGGCACTGAGACAATAGAGTGTAGATCATATTCATATTCATTTTAACAGATATTGCAACACGTATCCCTTGTTTTTTTTGACAATATTCTTTGAATTATTTGTATCCATGAGAGTTATTGACCAAATTCTCTAACAGGAATTTGTTTCTACAGACCTATATTATGTAATCATTGTCAGTGAAATGTATTGTTTGCTTAGAGCCAGACAGGCCTTAACTCATATACTCTAACAGAGAGTGGATGCCCTTCTGGCTCTCAACAGGCAGACAGTATGTTAGCTTGTAATCATTGATGAGAAACTTGAGATACCTTGACAAGTGACAATAACCTGTTTGATATGATAGACCAACAGTGATCATGTCAAACTCTCTATCACCATCATACTCATGTGCCACTTACTTGCCATACCTCAACAAACAAGAGTCACCACAAACACCCATTGTCACCTAGCAGATTGTAGCCTGTCCATCAGACATTGGGTTTCTTTTAAGTATCAGTTTCCAAATATGTCATAACATTGCACTTTGTATAAACACGAAGTGTATAAGGGCGTGTTTATGCTTCACTTTTTCTGGCCAGAATCAGGCATCTGTTACGCGTTTAGTTTAAAACACTTTTGCGTTCATGTTCACTTTTGTAGAATCACCTAAAAACGCTGATCGTAAACTCTCAAAAAGATGTGTTTACAATTTGTAAACGCGTTTAAATGGGGTCAACGCACTGACCTCTAGTTTGTCTATGTAGCATGCACAGTGAAGGTTTGCGAAACCAGCTGGAAGACCAATTAAGGCCAAAAAGAGAGAATTGCCCGTAGGAGCCAGAACAGTACATCGTGGAACTGCGATTACAATGAGCGTTTACGATGAGCGTTACAAATCGCTCATTCTGCCTTCAAAAGTGTAGCATAAACGCGGCCTCAGTCTCTCGGTGGGTGTTGGAAACTTCATAATACAATGAAGGATATATTTGTATAGGAGGACCTGTATGGCTTGATAAGTTACCAATGTGTACACTTGTTAATGCATTTCTTTTTAGCTATTTATTGAAAGGCTCACCATTACTTGTTAGCTCTCCATGATATTGAGTAAGATTGTTGGTCATTGCTTCAAACAAGTAGGAAATAAAGTTTGAATCCTTAAAAAGAAAAATAGAAGAGAGATTCCTTACCAAATGTAATATTAGCAGTAAATCATGAGTTTCATTTTAACTGATAGAAATCCTGTCATATGGGAGTGTCTTTAAAAACCTAAATAAGTGATGTTCTTGAATAAGGCTATAACATATAACTATGGAAAATAGTTACTTGAGGTTTTCAAGCAGCATCATAATTAGTCACTTTCTAATAAGCCTTTTCTAAGCGTCATGTTTAGTCAGGAGTTCATAACCTAAAATAATTGCCAACAGAGGTGTTTGCTTGTGAGGCACCTACTTTTGATTTGTAATATGTTGAAGATTCATCTTAATATACGAAGAAGGAGCACTATATCGGTCAGATATCAACAATGTAAATAAAATATTATTTATAGAATGATATTATTCTCTATGTATAGTATATTTATTTATAATCTTAACAGTGATGGAGGGATTTGTTGTGTAGCTTTCTACCTCTCTGATGCAAGCTTTGAAACTTTGTGAAGTACTTCATGGAGGATAAAAGTAAAAAAGGGAAAATTGTCAATATACCAGACTCACTCAAAAATGTTTATCCTGTGTACTATATGAGGGATAGTCAAATTTAAAATTCTCTGTGCTAATATATGTATAGAGCCTGCAGCTGACCCTCAATTAGAGATGTCTTCTCAGATACTCTTCAACAGAGATGCTGTTTGACGAGATGTTTTGTTTTCCGGGATCATGATACGTATGTCTGTGCTATGATTTCCAAAGCAGACTGGAGAGGCACTTAAACTGAAGTAGCTTACAGCAAAACTATAAAAAAAAAAAAAACCTCTGCATTTAGAGATCCATGGGGATATCTTCTGTCTAGATCCAGAACGGCGTTAGCTCTGTGTAAAAGTATATAAGTTAATGCCTTTCTGCTTCTAAATAGATGAAGATGGTGCTATTCAATATGGGTCCTAATTTGATTTAATGTTTCCACCAACTGTAAATGTCAGAGGTGAGGTCTTATTTGTTCAGACAGTTTCTCCAATGGCACTACATGGAGGTTGCAGAATGGAGAAATATTTGTCCCACTTGTAGGACTAGGAGAGAAGATAAAAGGCCAAAGAATTTGTAATGTTTTTTATCCAAAGAAGATTTTCTGATGGGCTGGAGGCTCTTCCGTTCAGTTCTCGAAGGAGCTGTAAAATGGAGGGATGGGTTGTAGATGTTTTGCATTTCATATATTTTGGGGTATCATTAATCTCACTGTGGTTGGATTAAGAGAAACTTGTGATGAATCCATCACATCATTTATTTATGCAAGCGTGGGTTGCTTTTCAAGCTGTTGTAAATAGCCTGAAGTTAAATTGATATACAAAATTGAATATTATAAGAGATAATCATAAGAGATTTGAGCATGATTGATTAGTAGTATCCTGTGTCACAATATCACATAGAATTCTAATATACACAAAAGTTGCTGCTTAGCACTGTATAAATATTCAGACTTTACTATAAAAAAATACACTAAAGTAAATTTTCTTTGTTCAGAAATAAAAAATAAAGTAAGAACAGAACGAGATAATGTCATATCAGTGTTAACAGAATATAGGCCTTGTATCTTGGTTTCCAAATATTAGTTGACTGGTTTTGTTATGTGTGCTTAGTTCTTGCATTTTTATCAAACGTATGTAACTTATCTCCTCCCTATAACCCATCCCTCCCTCCTTCTCTGTTTGCCTCTTTATACCTGTCTCTCCTACCTCTCGTTGGTCAGTTTGCACTGATATTTCCAAACTGATTTGATTAAAGGATTCCCTACAGGTATGATTTACCAACCTACATTTAGCCATTGTGCCATGCCCCACACCTACTGTCACAAACAATCTATCACGTGTTCATGTATCCCTCTTTGAGCTTTGTAATGTGCCAGATTTTATGACTTTTTTGCATTCATGCTCTCTTGCCTGAGAGATTGGCAGAACATGATTCTAATGGCTGAACTTAATGAGAGTGAAATCTAATAACATTTCTAATTGGTTATAGCATCACAAATGGGTGTGTCTTAGCCAGATCAAATCGAGATCAATGATTTTTCAGAATACCAAATTAAAAAGATATTAAGGATATTTTATCTCGCTCGCTGAGATAAAATCAAATTCAGAATACCGCCCGAGGGCTTTGTTTCATGAAACTGTCACTAGTACAAGTTTGCCTACATCCCATTTAAACGTATTGATTCTAATGTTCATATTTCAGTGGTGTGTCTGCGAACTTAAAATGAGACGATTTCCTGAAACACTGCCCGTGTATGCTCCTGTTCTTGTCTGGCCCTATGATATATATGTGTGCTGCCTATTGATGTGGGTGAAATCATCACCAAACAAATCAACAAATTGGCTTCTTATCAATGCTGCTGATGCTCGTTTACTGTCCCAGAAGATACTAGCAAGATAGCCTTTACAAATAGAAGATATTTTATTACAATCTTATTGGCTATCTTCTTGTAATACACTTGTAAGAGTGCACTGTGAGATTGTTCTCTCAAGGCTGTTTTATTGAGTTTCAAGTCACAAAGGAATTGATGAGCGCTGAAATAAAACACTTATATTGTATTAGAAGGATAGTGGTTGTACTCTAGGAACTTTTGTGAAAGCAGAAAGAAGGATCTTTAAATATAAAGATTTGGAATTACTTGTACTGAAGGATAGTAAGTTGTAAATCATTTATTGTTCTTCAAAAAAATATTGCAGTTTTTCTTGTGAATTCATTTAAAACTTCTTGATAAGGTGAACCCTATGAATTAATAATAGACTTTAGTGGCAGGGTAGGAATGTAACAACATAGTCCTAATTTAGGTGCTTAGTTTGTTGACCTTGTTGGGAATAAATGTTTACTTTTTATCTGTTACCATATTACAAAAATGTTTAGTGAACATTTCTTTAAGGATACCTCGCTATATGTTTCATACACAGATAGAAAAATATAACTTGTAAATCCATAGTCGGATACTAGTTGCTTTCAATACATTGAAATACACTTTAAATGTAGTAAATACTGTGATGTATCATTCATGATATGGAACAGAACTCAAAAATACATTCACATATACTAACTTAATAAGAATGTAAAAGAGCATTTGGTAGTGGAGAAAAAAATATGGGTAAGCAAATGAAATAATAATATTTTTTCTTCTAAAGCACTCCATCAAAGTGTTAGCTTACAATGTTTTGTGTAAGATGAGTGTGACATACAGCATCATTTCCCCCCATGGTAGAAAAGCAAGTACCATAATTGCTTTCATATTTTCAGAAAGTAGGTCAAACGTCCAAAGAAGAGTTTGAAGGTCAAAGTCACACTAGCATATCATTCATGACCTCTGTTCCCTCCCCATCAAAAAAGTGGGGGAAAAGTAGAACTCTTGTATTTGTAGAGAAAGAGCCCTGGTTAAGGAACATCTATGTGGATTATATTTTTGACTGCATTTTAAGAATGTACATCTAGCTGTGAGGGATGCTTCATGTAAGCCTCACTGTCATTTGTTATTTGGGGTTTCATTCCAAATGAAAGAAGTGTGTTTGTGTCCATACACCACCACACAGGGGATGCTTTGTTCTTCCAAGACAGCTATTTCAGTGAATCTCTTATTTATGTAGACCATCAGCAACTTGATCCTAACAGTAACACACATGTAAAGATAGCTGGTTTTCAATGGGCTGTGACCGTATATGGAGATGGACATGATGCAGCCAGATAAAGGATAGGTATAAGGCGTGTCTGCACTATCTCGAGATTGCCAAATATCCAGCTATTTTGAACTATCCCGATCGAAAGCTATCCAGCTATTTGCGTCTTCACTAGACCGAAGTAGCAAATTAGCTGGATAGTTGGTCGGGATAATATCCCAAGATATCTCGGTCTAGTTTGCGGTTTTCCGTGTTTACTCGAGGTCAGTGGTTGTACTAGCGCACTGAGCGGTATAGCAGCCATTATGGTGACGGGGATCCATGTTCACCCCTTGACGTCTGGAGCACAACTGACGAATGCTCTGCAAATCGCGCTTTTTATATACCTAAAATCAGACGTTGTACGGACGCGATTAGGCCGTGGACAATCGTATTTGGGACGTGTACAAGACGCAATCGAATGTGATTAGGCCGGTATTGGGGCACGCTGTTTAAGCGGAGAAAGGCGTTTGTCCGTGCTTACACGCAGTACACACGCTAATGCACGTGATAACAACGCGGCACAAACGCGGAACAAATGTGCTATGACCGTGCTCCATCCGCGATTACCCGCTAAAATTTCGCGTCCTACCACGTGTAACCACGTCTTAACCGCGTCCTAGCACATCCTAGCACGTTCGTTCCGCATCTGTACCGCGTCTTTACCGCGGTCTAAATTTTTGGGCAGCCCAAAACTTTTTCGCACGGCCAACCGCGTGTGAATTTCTTATCGCGTGTAACGACAGGTAAAGTACGGCTGTATCGCGTCTTTAGCGCGACCTCAAAGCGTCCAACAGCGTCTGCTTCACGGGCAGAAATTTTTTGCCGTGATTCGGCCGCGATACGCCCGCGATATGCCCGTGGAGGGCTGTGTTACCGGGCCTTATCATTGGTATGAGCTTCAGCCTGTTACTTCAAGCTTTAGTCAACTTAATCATTTATCCCTACATGTGCGCTCAATTTATGCAAATATAATTCTTGAATGGGTGAAGATTAAGTAACTCTTTGTTTCCATCCTTTGCCCTTCATAGTAATTTTGTGAGAAGTGCATAACTGTGCGAAATAGAGGGCCTACATGTCCTTTCCTTTATTCCACCCTAACTTCCATCCAAGCTTGATTGTAGCCAGTAAACCTTAGATATTATCAAGCCAAAACTTCATGTACATGTATGTAAGACAGAGTATACAGAACATCATTCCTACAGGTAACTGATATGATTGAAGTGTCACTACATTCTATTAACTCTAAATGGTACGTTAAGAGAAACAGAGTACAGACTGTATCACATAGGCTTCTGCACTGTGTTTCATGAGAGAATCATATTTGACAAGAGTCAAACAAGGTGATCGAAATACAAGTATCAGCGGGATTGTAGCAGGTGTCATTTTAGAAATAGATGAGAGATATTCATTGAAGTCTGGATGCTACAGCTGGACAACCCTTGGCTGGGAAGGGAGCATTGCAGCAATGCTTGTAATGAGCTTTTTGACTTCACCCTTGCTTTGTCTGAGGGCTACACACCATACTATGTGTACATAAATACAATATTTATAAAGTTAAAGAAAATAGCATGATGGGACAACAATATGACATTATGGATAGGTGTGTTGTCAGGAGGGTGCTTTTAGAGTGAATAGGCAGATTATTAGCAAATGAAATTATAATAGGCAGATTATTAGCAAATGAAATTATATTGAAAATTAATGCAAGTCTGCAAATATATTTGCAAATATATTACTAGCAAATTCATGACTACTTTTACTACTATTAGTCAAGATATTCTACTTTGTAGTCTCCCTATCAGAAGTATAAATAACTGTATGTGTATGTTTTATGTGATGCTGTGATGCTCTCTGTATATTTGGAAGAAAGTTGCAAAATATCAAGTCATCAACAAGCGATTAAGATGCCAAGAGTTATTGCAAATGATAGTTATTATTTCAAATTAGGGATAAAGTCCATATTTATATGTTTTGCGAATGATATTCAGTATGACAGATATATTTTTATCCTATTTTATGCTTGCACAATTTTTTTCCTTTGAATTAATGGCTTATTTTCATCACAGTGTTCCAATTTCCCTCTTTTTTCTGTTGCTTTTGTTTGTTGATCGATTTCTCATTCTCCATGACTGTCTGACTACCTTGGTGATAGGTGACTGTACTACCTTCTACTTCTTGTTTACTCCTAATCGTTCACTTGAAACAAAAATGGACAATCCTCAAGTCCTTGACTGTAAATAGGCCGCCATGCATCCATGTATGTGTGTCATATTGGTGGATGGACGGACACAGCTCAGCCAAAAAGTTCACTACCAGACTGGGCAGGGGCAGACCAGACCAGACCAGGCCAAACTAATTGCTCTCTTGCTTTCATGATTACCATAACAGATGACACCCTTTATCACCTAGCCCTACAATATTTCTCATAAAACGCTCTCTCTCCTGTCTTTTCATTTTGATTCTCGTCGCAGATGCGCTAACGCAGAACTCGCCGAGGCTGATCGACGACACGAAAGCCAAGAAGCTGGCAGCGGATCTCAAGCGCTGCCCGTACTTTGAAACATGTGCAATGTATGGACTCAACGTAGAAAGGGTCTTCCAAGATGGTATGTATTACATTCTTATGTCTTTTTCAGGTTGATTCAACTTACATTTATGTTTAATTTCACCACTTAGAAAGTGACAGATGTTCATTCACGTTCAGGTAAATGCAAGCAAACAGATACTATCTCTTAATGTATGATACCAGTTCCATATGGTTTTTTTTTTAAAAATCAAACATTTTGCACCGACATAAAAGATGTCTATACATGTAGGCATATATTTTGTACATTTTTGGTGCAAATGGTTTATTTGTATAGAGACATTGCTTTCTGTTATTGTTTTAATCTGTTCAACTACAATAATAGTGTATTTTTGCCATCTTCATTGTGAAAGGAATACATTGTACATTGACAGGTAGTGAGAAATCAAAATGAGAGGGAGGGACACTAGATTTGAACCTGACATCCTACAAAAAGGATGCATGTTTAGATGCACACAGGCACCATGAAAGATGAAGAGACGATTGCTGAGTGTGTGTGTTGATGATATCTTTCACAGACACAGATTTGTATTTGCATACATAGACGCATCTGTGAATAGAGATGTCAGTAAGCGAACCCCCAATCTTTCCCACACCAGTTAGCGTCCATTACCACTTGCCAATATAACCCTTTTTACCACATGTCACTCCTACCATTCATCTCAGTGACTGCAAATGTAATTCAGGAGCACTCTAATATAGCCTGTTCAGACAGACAAAAAGAAATTTTATATGAAACTCTTTAAGAAATATGTTTTTTCTCTTAGTGCTTTGTAATATATAATGTTCGGTACTAGAGCAGCACCCTTGTTATTATCGCGGTTGTTTTAGACAAAATACTAAAACAGGCGTTTTACTATATACGATGTTTCTTTATACAAAGTTCAGACTAGACCCTTTTTGCTATACAATAAATTCTGGGAATCTGAATGCAGGGATAGAATGGGGCGTTCTTCTTTGTGGTTTTAGGATGGGATTCACGTTATACCATTAGGGAGTGGTAAGGATGGTAGAAGTGAACACTGGAAATGAAAAGTGCTGAGGTTAAGGAAAGTGGCTAGTGAATTGAATTCATAAAAAAGCAAGTTGAGATTTGGATGACTTATATATACAGACATGTCATGCCCAAGAAGAAGATGAATTTGTTGATTTTTAATCTACCAACAAGATGGCTTTATAACAGGACATGCATCGTATGTGGATGTTAAATGTAAATATTACTATATGAATTTAGACAATGAAATGCTTGCTTCTTTATATCCACTATTTTCAAGATATGTTACCTTGTTGACATGTTTGCAAATTTTAAGATACAAATGAATAAAAAAAATAAAAAAAATTGTCTGACAACTATTGACACATTTTCCAAAAGGTAACTGTTTTGCAGACAGACCAAGAGTCATGGTGAACTACTTCAAAATTACCATGGAGATGATGAAATGGATTCTTGGAATATTTTAATTAAAACTAGTCACAAGAATCATTTTCTCCTTTAAAAAAAAAGAAGCTTCAAACATGGAATAGGTTTACAACATTCCACATTGGTGATGTACACATGTAGATACAGGTTTGAAATTCATTCTTTGTGTAGTGAAACTGCTTTTAAAATTGTGATGCTATAAGATTGGAGGCGCATCTCTGTCTGTCTTTTAAATATGATGCCGTTGTGAAACTGAAGACTGGATCAAATCAATGTTTGATATCATCAAGTCTCCCTCACAGTCACTTTGAGTAACCTGATAAATAGTGTACATTTCTCCATGGACCTATTGGTTTCTCTCCCCCAAGTACTCCTTTAAGTCTTCAATTTCATGACAAGGACATATGGTATTGTAGGGATAACAATAAGGGTAAAGATAATGGAGAAAGAGAGACAGAGGGAGAGAGAGAGAGAGAGAGAAAGATGAAAGGGAACCGACTGATCATCGCACATTTCTTACTCATTGTATATCATATATTCATATGACTTTCATTATAAAATGGAAACGATAGTATTACACTTCTTTTGCTACATGCTTTAATTGTAGAAAAAGAGAAGACACTCTCGAGGGTTAGTATACAAATTAAATTCCATTGGTTCAAATGGAGTAATATCATATATGTATGTTCATATGGTATTGCAGTGGTGCAAGAGTGTTTCTTGATATCTAGATTTCTAAAGAGATGAATTCTGTTGGATAATATGAGAAAAGAATATCTTAATTTTATATTTTGGTGTTGATGAACCTATGTGGAGTTGTTGAATGTTAATCATTTCTGTGCTCTCTTTTTCATTATTTCAGCCGCCCAGTTAATAGTGGAGAAGAAGCACTATCACCCGATGGCCTCCCTCTCCAACTCCAGCAGCTCCCTCCCAAGCACCCCCCACTCGGTGCGTAGCAACCCCTTCCCGGGCACAGCCCCCTTTCCTGGTCCCAACACCCTCTCTGCCCCGAGCGCCAACCACTCCAACAGTCAGCACCATCATCACCAGCAGCAGCAGCAGCAGCAAGCAGGAACCACTGGATCCATGGGCTCCAGGAAAGGGAGCAGAGACTCTATCAGGGAAGGATCACAAGGATCCAATCAAGGATCGGATAGAGGACCACTTCAACCAAGCCCTAGCAGTACACCTAACTTCACAAGAAAGTCTAGGAGGAAATCAAATCTCTTCACAGTAAGTTGGAAGCAGTTAGTTCTCTGTCCCTGCCCTCTTTGGGGTCTGTTTTCATTACCTGTCTCCTATGTAACAAAATATGACGTCAGATGAAGTACGAAACTACATTTACACATCCCATAAGATGAGTATAGAGCAATGTGAACAGATCATTTCCCAGGTATATTGTTTATAGTTATTGGTATGGATTATGATAGCTTGACCCCAATTCTTTCTATTCTTACCTCTCTATTAACCATCCATGAAGCTTTGATCGATCTGGTCATCTGTCTTAGAGGATTAATGCCCCCAAGCTTCTAATCCCGATGGAAAACAACTCTCAGTTTAATAACCACCGTATCCATCTCAGATGGACATCATCAAGTAGGCCAAGGGGGACCAGGGTTTTTTAATTTGGTATACCTCTTATCTAATGGCAGTCACATGTAGCAACTTTGCTGGGTAGAATAGTTGACTAAAATGTCATTGCAATGTACTATGAAGACAAATCCAATTTCTTGTAGATGCTCAGAAAAAATATTGTGCTTGTAAGTAAGCAAGAAGGAACTTGGCATGTACTTTATAGCTTTTTTCTCTTCTGCTGAGGGACAAAGCACTTGAGAAGTAATGTCACATCCAAAGACACCAGTTTACAGACTGCTTCGAACCAAGAACCTTCAAGTTCCAAGACCACTACACAAAGCACTGACACTTAGTGTATCCCCTTTTGGTGCAAATTTCTAAAGTGATTAAACTAATATATTGATAAAGATTATGTAAAAATGATCCAATTCAGTTCAGTTTTTATGAAAAAGGGGTAATTGAAGAAAGTTGTCAAGAAAGTGGTTTGTAATGCAATGCTGTGCAAAGAGGACAGATGTTTTCCAATCTGTCCAATTCATCTTCTCCTTGCATGAGATTGCAACATGATCTTCTGAAAGTTCCTACATTCCTACAAGATGTATCAAAATCTAGACAGAATGTGGAATTCTTGGCACCTTGTGAAAGTATTTTTGTGAATTGGAAATGTCTCTTTTGATTATGAATTGTTGCTTGTCAGTTGTAGTAGCAAAAGATCAGAAGTTTGTAGAAAATAATTTTCACAAAGTGATGGAGAAATTTTAATTCCTCCAATAAATGCCTTGGGATATATTGCTATATGTGACTGCTTTTAGATATTGGCTTAACTATAGACTACAAGATATAGACAGGCTGTCTGCTTTTATCTTACTAAAAATGAGTTTCAGGATAACACCCCCTTCCTCCACCCCCAATCATTTGAAAGGATTATTTTTAAGTTCTCTTTTTTGTTTCTCTCTCCATCTCTGCCTCTTTGTTGTGCAAGATTAATGTGATGTTATGAAAAGTCTTTATGATCATATTTTGAATTGTCTAAATGGCATTCATCTTAGCACTTCATCACGATCACCATCTTTGACTCGCTCCAGTAATAAAATATCTTTAACACCCTTTATTTGTAATAACCATTGATTGTCTTTTGAGTGACTCTGTCTTACTTCTTTATGATTCGCTCCTGATAAATGTCAAATGTAATTATGCTAATATATTCTGTTTGGAGCCAGAAGGGTGGTAACTCTGTGCTGAAGCTTAAAACCCTTCTCGTTCCAACAAACCATATCACGATCAGTTGTCCCACCTTATTTTACATGAAGATTTTGTAAATCATCCTTCCTCTCCTGTGCCGCCTTGCTGCTTCTTTTACTTATCCACCTTCTGCATCTCTTTTCCCTAAAGGCCTCTTTTCACCTGCCCTACATAAAGGAACAATTCCCATTGCTGAGAATTCTATATCATTCCTAGACTTAGTGTTTGTAAACATGCATCCTTCACGTTTCTTGCACAACTTCTTGGTAATATCTTAAACAAATGGTCAGTTTGGGGGGTTTCTTGCATTTGGGGACAGTGTACACTAGGAAATGTGACATTATGTTATTAGTTCAATTATGGAAACAGTCCCATCAGCATGGTGTAGTACATTTACATTTGCTTTGCCAATATCTTCATTGTTTGCTCATCATGTTAGTCATCTCCAGTCAAGTGATATATTTACCATTACATGATAATGATTTTACTGTTTTTAAGTTGACATTGAAGCAGAGATGGACTCTTCAATTAGTTCAGGAAAAAAATGATTCATCAGCAAATTGGAGAGCTGTGTAAATATTACTTCAATGAGATGTGTTTTGACAAAGATAAAGAATTATCATCTAATCATTGTCCATCTATTAACTCACTACAGAATTTACACAGGATTTAGAAGGCATAGGATTTAGAAGGCATAGGATTTAGAAGGCATAGGATTTAGAAGCATAGGATTTAGAAGACATACATGTAGGATTTATATGGCATAGGATTTATAAGACATTTGTAGCTCCTTGCTATAATCTATTGCCTGCTTTCAACTTGCTCCTGTAATGTCAGTAATGACATCACTTTACAATTAAAAGTAGGTCTATGGTATCGAATTTTATCTGATTAATTAGTATGATACTCCTTTTGTCAGTGGCTTGATTCGTTTCTGGTACATGCTTTCATTTCCTTCTATATATCGATACTATTGAGGATTGATATGCATGAACTGTAATCCTCTCAAGGCTTAGACGTATACCTTTTTTTACGCAGAATTTTGTTCTGATGTCAATAGATGGCAAGACATCGGCCAGTTCATCTCCAAGTGTGTCTCCTGGTGTGTCTGTCTATGTAGCAGTGAGTGGCATGCAGGAATGGAATGAAAGGAATACTCCCCCTCCTCCCTCCTCCCCTCCGTCAATCCAGAGCTACCACCAACACCCTTCACCGTCGAAGCACCCATAGCCGGATTTCCTTTCGGCTCAGCAGACAAGACCACCCATTAGTGCGACACGAGATGTTTTCAAGCCCTATAGTTTCGGCGTGCGTCTAGGGTACTGTTCCGTCGGTCGCCGCGATCCCGTGAGAGATCCCCAACCCGCGCCCCGAGTATTCCCCAAACACCTCTGCCCCTCTTGCAATTTTTCATCAAACATAACATAATTTGATGATGTTGGAGCGATGCGGGACAGAGAGACAGTGAGAGAAATCGTGAGAAAAGAGCAAAGGAAGAGAGTGGGGATGAGAGGGATGGGGAGGAAAAAAAGAGCGAATATTTGTTCGGCTGTGTTTTGGCATAGGAAGTGATTTTCGTGCATTTTCTAATCTTTCTGTCAACCCGAGGTAAGAGAGCGATCCATCTTTGTTATGTTTTCATACATGAGGTGCTGCCCGTAGCGTAGACATGTAATAGATGAACATCGTGTATTATTCAGAGAACATAATTCCTCTCAACGTTCCCCCTCTAC
>BEXV01000001.1:60175-90809 GCA_003118195.1 Hemicentrotus pulcherrimus | reverse complement strand
CTCTCTCTCTCTCTCTCTCTCTCTCTCTCTCTCTCTCTCTCTCGCTCCCTCCCTCCCTCCCTCCCTCCCCTTCTAGAATGATTCTTTTGTTCTTATGATAAGTAGAATTTCCATTGAAGGGTTGTTGCATGCAGCATGCATGGTCTATTGCATTGATCATTTTCAATTCATTGTTAGGATACACATTGCATCTGCCTTTTCCTGAGCATAGTATTCTTTAAATCAGATAAATAAGTACTCAAAAGATACAGAAGGAATATTTGATATAACGGAAGCTTTAAGCAGATGCCCCCCAAAAAATATTTTTATATAATGTGATAAAATTATTCATTCTTTTAAAATATTGTTCAGCAGAGACTCATATATGGTCAAGATGTTATAGATCTGCACATCTATAGTATTCTGTACTCTGAACTGAATGCAGTATCAAATACAGCATCCTTTTATATCCAGAGAGGTCGATCCTACTCACTTTCTAATCGGTGCTGTATCATTTCATCAGCCTACTGATTGGAAGCAATGCCTTTCCACTTCCAGATCATTCGACCCAGCCTCTGTATCTCACCATCTCTCCTAGTTCAATAGATTACATTACTATCCTTTTTTGTGAATGGTTGGGAGAAAAGAAAGAGTTCTGAAAGAGGTAAAACTGATGTGACAGATTGTGAAAAAGCTGAACTTTTGAACTTGATTCTGAATGTGGCCTCCTAGCTTAGCTGTCCAGCTCCCAGAAGTGGTTTGTTAGGTGATGTGGCATTATGTTGAAGTACAATAATGATATTATAGCAGGGAGCAGGTATAGCCAGCAAACTAATATCTTTAATACCAAATCCGAAATCTTATGCATCTTATCATTTGGGACATCTGTGCATGAGGATATGAAGATATAAAGATGTAGATTAAGGAATTCATTTGTTTTGATCTGTACGTTATTAAGGGGATGCATCTCCCTGAATTGTGGTAGATACATGTATGTACATGTATGTTAGATATAGGAGCTCTGCAAGTGAGTCAAGGGTTTTAGTAAATACTAACCTGCCATCCAGAGAGGATGTTTGCCTCTAGAAGACGGACATGGAAAAGTGGTTTGCCAGAATTAAATAAGCATTTGTGGTTTTCACTCTCAAGAACTTCATTGCTCCATTGCCTCACAATGTCCATCAACTGCAGTTTCTGCTTGAAGCTTTTACACTATTCTATCTGCATGTTTCGAGCCAGAAGAACATTTATTTATAAGCTAAATGTGCAGTTAGGTATGTCAATCATGATATATTCTGATGGAAGAGACTTGAATTTTCATGGAAATAGGTTTGTTTTAAGCAGCTCTTTCCATGCATACTTTATATTGTGATAGAATTTTCTATTTTCCTTTCTAGGGCTTTTCTTCAGTTTGGTTTTTATAAAGAAACAACACTTGAATTGAAAGTTATGATATCAACCCATTACAATGTTAAATATTATTTGATTTGAATAAGTTGTAGCTGGCTGACCTACTTCAGGTGTGGAGTTGAACGGATCAATATTTTTTTATCATCATCTGTCAGGGTTATACAGCTTTATCTATTTCAATTCCAAGTCACTGGGTCTTATTCATTATGCAGTTAGGGAAGCTGCGACACACTTTCTAGATTGGAACAGGATCTAACAGTATGAGGACAAGCTACTAATCCCTTGCGTGAACTCACGTTAGTGAAATTAGTCATCGCACAAATCATTACAAATGGCAAGAGATTGAGAAAATGAGCGATTAAATCATTACAATTGGAAAGAGATTGAGAAATGAGCAATTAAATCATGGACCCGCAGGTTCTGCCTCATCTCACTAATACAGATTTGAATAATCATGTGTTTTTGGCTGATTGCCCTGGTTGCCCTATCACTTAACTGTGAATTCAAAATAAGGCAGGAAGCAATCAGGGAGGGATTGTTCTGTGATGAAAATCATCCTGAAAACAAAAGTCAGAAAGAATCTAATTTTACATTATATAAAATCTCATCTTTGTTTTTTCTTTACACAATCTATCCTCACTTTATTTTGTTTGTTTGATTGCAAGTATGTACATTGCTTCAGTTTCTCTCTGTCTGAATAAAAATGTATAAAATGAGCGCAGATTGCAATCATTCTTTTTAACAAATCAACAGGGCAAGTCTTTTAATTTTTCATAACAAAATTATATGCAGTTATTAGGTTCCTTTAGAAACCATAACATTTGATTAGATAGTGTGTAGCTAAAAAAACAAAACCTGTTCCTTTGTAAAATTTGAGTTCTTATTGATCCATATTGTACACTGTTATCTGGAAAATGTAAATGTACAAATATGAAACATGAGGAAGTAACTAATACTCTTTTCACACTGGTTTTGCTTAACCCTGTACTATCCTTAACCCCGGACTACCTTTTTTGGCTTTTCACACTCGCTGTTTGTAGTCCTGTAGTAGCCGCTATTCCGGAATAAGAAAATTCACGCTGTTCGCACTGCAATTCGTTAACCCCGGTTATCGTAAATGTTATGATTGGAAATACTTTGCATCTGACCAGCTTCGATACCAAAGTACCAAACTATTTTTCGTTTCTGTTCTCATTCATTTGCTTGGCACCGCAATTGTGGGGTTAGCAGGAGTTAGCACCACAATTGCGGAGTTAGCCATGCTATTTTGCAGGGTTAGTTAACTCTGTACTATAGGTGGGGTTAGCCAACTTTAGCCCACTTTGGTAAAACCCAGTCTGAACAGAAAGTGGAATATGCTTAACCCCGTACTATAGGTGGGGCTAAGATCCCCCCCCCCCTTAACCCCACCTATAGTACGGGGTTAAGCAAAATATTGCCAGTGTGAAAAGAATACTAGTGTGCAAGCTCATTTTCTAATGTGACACTTCACCACAATTTCTAAAGCCTTGATCAGACCCTAGAATTGTCAGTTTCAGGCTGTGTTAGCAGTTCCCACACTAGTCCACATATCAACTGACTAGGGTTTGTGTCAGCAAACTAGGTGGGAGCAATGTGGAAAGTTAAAGCTTTGGTACGTTTTACATTCTAAGAACGAGAAGACAAATTATACTGGTACTTTCATTCCCATCAAAAACCCAGATACATCATACATGTATACAGCTAACCCTATGGAAGACACGCAGGGAGGAAATCGATATGACCCATTTTATTTTCACTGTAGCAACATTTCAGGCAAAGGCCAAAACGACAGGTGTTTTTAGGAGTATGGAATAGATCTGCAAAACGTCTACAATGTAAAGAGATTGTCCCTTCTTTTCCCATGTGATCTGATACGATGGACCTGATAGCCAACCCAGATGGAATCGATAGTGTCAAAAGAGCAAACTGTGGGCTTGATCTGGTTACTAACTTACTGCATGTTTGGCCTATTATTTGATCTGCTCTTGTGCATCATGGGAATTTTTGGTTTGATAAAGCCCAGAAGACTCTTCACTTGCTCCTGAATGTGCATTTTCAGTCTTTTCTGTGTATTTAATATATAGAAATTTTTTTTTTTTCATTTTGTTTTACATTTCTTATATTTCACCACGTTTTTGTTTTGTTTGGGGCTGTTTTTTTGTACATGCGTGTGTAAGCTTTACATTTATTGTGACAGTCAGCCTGCCAGAGATGTATTAGCTCATAATACAAATATAATAACTCCATTGAAGACCTATCAGAGGGGAAAATGAAAAACAACAGACACTTCAACTGTCATCAAAAATAAATAATACATTTTTTGTTTATTTTTCCAGCCCAACAAAGGGAAACCTCAGAACAATGAGACAAAGAATGGTGGTGGTGATAGCAGCTCTCTTCCAAACCATCATCAGAGAGGCATTGGAAGCGGCAGGAGTATTCCAGTCAAGCAGGTAAAATACATTTGTAGTTTAGTTTATTTCATCATTATGATAGGATCACATCCTAACGGAGTGAGGACGATGTTGCGTGCATGCATGAAATACAGTCACGATGGAAAATGATGAACATATACATATAATGCAGTCACCCATTTAAAATAAAATACTTTTCATTCTTTGTTTTGAAACCATGGTATTATTTGAGAACTACACCTTATTTATGTTTTTCTCTCTGAAATTTGAAAATTAAAGATTAAACCCAAATTGTTGTGGATGTTTTCATCTTAATCAATCTTAGTTTTGACTCTTTAAAGGCTCTGTCTAAAAATGTCTCAATGTATTTGTACCCACCTTGTATATTTAAGTAAGTTTTACCGTTGACTTTAGGTGTGGGAAAAAATGCTTGTAAAAAAGGTAGAAATGCAGCCCCATATGATGACATTACCCTGTCCTGCCGATGACCTTTCTGGCTATTAATTATTCACTTTTGACGTTCTTTGATATATTTCATGCAGCATTTAGTCTGCCTTGGTGTGTGAGGTTTGTCACCCTCTGTAGTTTGAATTGCAAGCCAAGAATTGATCAGGGGCCAATTGGGAAAATTAATGGGGCTGAACAGAACTATTCTAGTATTGTGGAATATTACATTTATCCTACTTAATGTTTGTTGTTGCTAAATTGGCCATATCATCACTGAATGTAAAAATAGTTTGATTTCAAGTTCAAAGATAAGCTTCAGCCAGTAATGAAATTATCGGTCTGATCTTGATGTTAGACAGAATTTAAAATTCATCATTCAAGTTTTAGTTTATCCTCTCCAAGCTTCAAATAAGTGATTAATCAGGTGTGAAAATATAGAGCACACAAGAAGTGCAGTATACAAATTTATCTCTTTCTTTCTCACCGTCACTTCTTTTTGACAAATATCAAGATATAAATATTTCTTCAATGTAGAAGTTAGAAACAATGTTTGGCAATAGATTAAATTCAGTACCACTAAAGCAGTACATCAAGTCTGTGGAGTCTGTTGGGGTTCTTAATCAAAGGAATGCAAAAAGATTGGCATTTGAACAGTAGTTGATGCAAACATGATGTAGCTTTATTATTTACCTTCCAGGCATTGTGCATGGTATGGTGTCCACCAGTAAGCAAATACTGACCTGTCCACTCAGTTTTATTGGGTCAAGTGTGTGTGTGTGTGTGTGTGTGAGAATCATAAAACAGTCTGTATTTATACATCAAGAAGGTGTTGGAACGAGAAAGCCACCATGTAGTAGCACAACCAACAGAAAATATATCTCAGGATGCTATTCTCAAGTCTTCTTATACAAAAATCATATATACTGTATAACCTGATATTTTCGCGAATGACAGGGTAAGAGACATTTTCGCGGGTCGTTGCTTTCGCGAATGAGACTTTTGTAGTACTAAGTACTGTACTGTACTTCCGTATTAATTCACTACGCCATGCCTACACGCAATGCTACACATACCATACACAAAGCTATCGGAGAAGGATAATATTACGCTGATATTTTCACGCTCAGGAATGATGAGGTGGTAATATTTTCGCATGTTGATAATTTCGCGATAATTTGCAATTCACGAAAATTCGCGAAAATAAAACCCTCGCGAAAATAACAGCTTATACAGTATATGTATTTCACTAGAATCGTCATATAACGTAAGGAGCGTACAGACAAGATAACAACATCTTATAATGAAACTAGTTTTGAAGAGGTGAATTAACATGACAGCTGGTCAATCATCAGTCCGTGCTCACGATAAGCCCCGCCCAGTTAAATCATCTGTATACAATATAACATTCAAGCTCATTTTGAGAGATCAAGAGCAATAAGAGCAGTGGTCTTCAAAACCACCTTACAAGCATTAAACCTCTAAAATTTCTTCTTAAGAATATTGCCAAAAATAGTGGGCCCCAATTGTCTTTTAGCTTCCAAAGCAAATTGTAAACCTAGAAAAGAGTTCATTTGAATCCATCATAAAAAGTGAACAGTAGCCAACAAGAAATAAAAGTAGTCCTGCATTTGCCAATGTTCTGAATCCTGTGTTTATGATTTTGTTGGAGGCATCCTTCTGCTTTCTTTTTTGTTGTTTTTATTTCTACTGTTGGAACTTGTCAGAGCAATAACAATTTTTTGTTTTATGTGAGGCCATGGGAAGGGGCTATATAATGCCTGGTTAATGGTAAGTGCTGGTTATGAAAATATGAGTGAAAGACAATATAACCATCATTTGTTAGATAAAACTAAGACACTTAATAAAGCCAAGAGACATAGTGATTGAATTAAGGTGTCATCATGTAGCTTTCACCTGGCAGTGTTTAGGCAGGTTTAAAACAGGTGGGAATTGAAAGGAGATTTAACATGATGTCAATTTGATGTAAATGTTCTCAACAAAGTGCAACACTCTTCCATATTAGTACAGTCAGCACCTCGGCAGATCAGGATATAGAAATTTTCAGGGACTTTATCCATTCAAAAGTACAAAAGAACTGTGTGGTGTTTGTTTTTCTTGTTAATTTTTTTCTTTCATGTTAATTTTTTTTTTTTTTTGGGAAGGATTTTATTGGCCATAAATGCCACATAATCCTTTCACATAAAACACATGAGAACATTAAAAACATCAATGGAGAAGTAATAATACAAACTTGAAAGTCTCAATAGCTCTGTGATAAACATGATACCATACTGCATGAACAGGGAAGTTACTGGGTGATTATTCCTTCTTCATGTGATTATGAATATATTGAGAGTTTATACTCCTTGAAGCTTGTAATGCTTACACTTCCAACGATGCCTGTGTTGAAAGTTTGTCTTTTCATTTAATTTTTTTAAGTATTGGATTATGCTTAATAAAGACCTGTGTTTTATTCAATGATGAACCGATATACATGCACATGTACATGTAAATACAAGTTTGTTGGCATCCCATCAAAATGGGTTATTTTTGATAGCTGCATTTAAATGGGATGTCAGAGAACTTGTACAGTTTTGTGGAATACTGCCATACATGTATGTGCTGTTAACCATATGCATCTCTGATTTGATTTATGCTTTTATTTGTGATTGATTTCTGCAGGGTTATCTGTACAAGAGGAGTAGCAAAGCATTAAACAAGGAGTGGAAGAAAAAGTATGTGACGCTTTGTGATGATGGCAGATTAACATATCACCCAAGCTTACATGTAAGTAATTGTTCTAATCTTTTAGTTGAAATCACAATTCACGATATAAAAAGATGGTAGCTATAACAAGGGAGTCTCCTCCATTATAAAACAGTATTGCATTTAAATCCTTGCCTTTTCTTGTTAAGAATTGTTATTGATTTTAAAAACAGTATCGTAAGATTGCAAAGAAATTAGATATTTATTGAATGTTATTTATGATGCAATTGGATTGCTTTATTCAATGTTTGATCTTGACTTACTTTAGCAATGTCTTGCTCAATAATCCATTAGTAATGAAGGATATTCACATATAACGCTGTTAAACATTCCTTTTTTATGCTGACTTATTTCTGCTACAAATTTATATATTTCAAAAATTCATTGTTAAAGTAGAAATAAAAATCACATTTTGAAACTCCAACAATAATATCTACCAACCCACATATTTGTTGATATGTAGGACTACATGGATGATGTGCATGGTAAGGAGATCCGTCTACTCAACACAACAGTGAAAGTACCTGGAAGAAGACCTCCCTTAGCTAGAGCAAACACTCAAGTAGGAGCAAATACATCAAACTCAGGCACCAATGGCATTGCTAACAACATGAAAGCCATGACAATATCAGGCCATGCTGGTAAGTTGATCTATCAATCTTTCTCATCTTACAAGCTTGTTCATCTATCCCTCATTCTCTCTGACATCATCAGTAGCCCTCTCACCCTCTTCAATAAGGGTGTATTGAATTTCTTGAAATAAAAAGTATTCATTTTCTCATTGAGTCTGAGATATATATATATTTACATATATGAGTGTAGAGGTATTTCCTGTCATGACTGCTTCATTAAAAGTAAAAACTTTATCCCCCCCCCCCTCCCCTGTTTTGCACCCTTTTTTAATAGTGGTTCCACTTCCTCTTATTTATATTTCCATTGCTCTGTTGATTCTTCATCGCTGTATCTTCTTTCTTTGTTTATAGTTTAATCCCATTAGCTCTTGTATTGCATTTCTGTAATAGTTTTTATGGAAATATCACGACCGTTTCTCGTGCATAGCAGAAAGGAGAAGTATTCCTAATACACTAGGCTATTAAGGCTGACTCAGATATATAACATTGTAAACTGTCGCCCAAAACAAAAACTGCCACTGGTCTTTTTACGTGTAAATGAATACCAATTGGGTGCAGCAAAAGTCCTGTGCTATGCCTCTATTTTGCCACGTCATATCTTAACAAGGCGTTAGGAATTTCCATTGCTAGCACTCATCTATGAGGCAGGTAGTTGCCAAAGGGACTGCAATCATAAGAAGCAGGTAATAGCTTACGTTAATATTTAGTTGAACGATGAACAGCAGTCAAGCACCATTTTGTTTATGAGGAGTGCAACAAGTCCATAGACTGTGCACAGTCAGTCAATTCATGCTAGACATACATGAAGCTTAACACATTCATCTAGCCTAAATGGCCAACTATATGCTGCATGTTTTAATCAGAGATCATCTGATAGTGAAGGATGCCCCAGGGTAGAAAGCCTGTCTGCAGATATGTAGATGTAGTCTGGGAGAGGGGAATGGGGGAGACCGTTGGTGTTTGCCGTCTCATCCCTCATGCATCTGTTTCAAATGACGACAGTACAATTTTTATTGAGTGGAAATATACCTATTTCTATTTGGATGGGGGAGGTGATAATGACTGTTTGACTAATGCTCATTGATGAGGAATACTAGTTTTAAAAAATGGGGGGTGGAGGGAGGTGTATCTTCTTAGCAACGTACGTCAATGGCTGTCAGACAGTGATGTGCTTCATGCAACATTGATCGTCTTAGAAGGTTGAAGATGAGTCAGTGTCTCTCTCTCTCTCTCTCTCTCTCCCCTTCTCTCTTCTTCTCTTTCTCTGTCTCTCTCTCTCACCATCCATTTCTCTGTAACCTTTTCTCTTTCTCTCTGTCTCTCTCTCCTATTCATCATATTTGAAGGTAATGGACTGTCATTACAGCGTGGCCAATTTGAAAGGCTCCTGAAAGGTTGGGGGGGAGGTTGGAGATGTTTTTATCATGATAAAGATAACCTTTCCTAATGTATGAATGAGAAAGGTCACATTAAGACAATAGGCACTCATATATCTACATTGTACTTGCACATTAGGGTTTGTATATGAAGGTGAGATTCAATACTGGCTGTTGCACTATACATGACATCTTTTACTATTTCTATTGTTGTATTTTTAATAGTAGTTAGAAAATTGTCAAGTATGAGTTTTTCTGCTGCATTTCAAGAGGCTCTCCAAGCTCAACTTTGCAACAAATCTCAAAACCTGTGCAATTACAAGTTGATATTACTTTTCCCCTTTTACAGGACCTGGCACTTATTCCAACCATGGTAGCTCTATCAAGAGATACACCTAACCCTATGTTATCACACGGAGAAGTCCGAGAAGCTAAGGCTAAGATCACTAACAGATGTTTGTTTTGTTTGTTTGTTTTACAGGACCTGGCATTCATTCCAACCAAGCAGCTCTATCAAGAGATACGAGTAATCCTATGTTATCGCAGAGAGAAGTCAATGAGGCCAAGGCTAAGTCTACATCACTGCCCAGAGATACCTGTTTTTCAGATGCTGTCGTCATCTCAAATTCATCCGTCATGCCAAGTAAGCCAGGACTCTTTCTAACATTTTTCCTGAGTCGTGAACAATTTTGATTTATTCAATAGGGAGAGATTTGTGACCATAGATACTGAAACTCTTTTTTATTTTTTTTTTCATTATCTCCATCCAAACTTCTCTAAACATGAATCTAAAATGTTCAGTGTTTAACATGCAAGCTTGGAAAGAAATATAGGACCTTTTTTTTTTATTGATCTGATCCTTGTACATGTTTACAGGTAGACCCTTTTAAGAGCCTTATGTCTGATTTCAAAATTTGATTATCATCTTTATTAACAAATTATAAAGGAGAATACAGGTTTTGTTTCTTCATGTAACTTTTAAAATGTAATAAAAATGGATATTCAACCAACACAATTTAAAACTATGTTCTGTCAGATACAAATTATACAAACCTTTCTCAAATTTTGAGATTACTTTAGAAGATGATGTCAAAGTCTTGGTATGTCACTCATTGTGAAATCCTGAATTTTTTAAGTTCAGTTGCAGAGTTATTTTCAACCACATTCTCGAATGGGATTGAATTACTGCTGATACTTTGGGGATTTCAAATCTTTTACATTTCTTGTGTATTTCAATCTTCTTTCAGGCATGTCGAATGGGGTAGATGCTCCTCTCTCCTTCCCTCAGATGGGAATGACAAGTAAAGATGGTCATGGGTCCAAGAAGAAACATAGAAGATTGAGAAGTTCAGGAGGAAATAAAAGCTTAGATCATCATCATTTAGAAGGTAAGATTTAGTCAAAATGGCAAAGATACATGTCTATGCCAAACATCACAATCACACAAACCTTTCCAAATCTTGATGCAAATTGAATTCCATTAATACATTATGTATTAATAACTTATGAAGAGTATGAATTTACAATTTTTTAGTTTGAACACTGATTGAGATTTAGATGATCTTTAGATCCTTTTCTATCCACGAATGGACATCAAATTGAATGACCTTCTACGGTACTTTCTGTATTTTGGATAATGATATAAGAGTATAAAACTCTTGCTGTTCCAGTACTACATACAAACAGATTTGGTTAATGTGTAGAGCAGGAATTAAGCTTTTATAAATGTTTGAGTTTTTTAAATTTCAGAGAACTGAGGAGAATGCAGAAGTGTTTCTTACATGTTTTTGAGGGCTCTGATTTTGAATGCTAGAATGTAAAGATTTTATGGTAAATTTTTGTCTCAGTTTTTGCAATAATTATTAAACCTCTTTTACACTCAAACTAACATCTGATTGTTGTTTGTGTGGTTGTATTTCAGCAGAGAGTGAAGACTGTGAGTTCGTCATTGTATCGTTAGACAACAGGCAGTGGAATTTTGAGGCAACAAATTCAGAGGTAAGCTTTTCTATTCCTTTCAGGGTACTGTGGAAACATGAGAAAAGGCAGTTCATATAATATCTTTGCTGGCAACGTTTGCTCTTGAAAATGTCTTAATCTTGTCTCTGGTTTATTTGATCAAAAATAGGTCAAGCAATAAAGTTTTGTTTTTATATTCATTTTATGTTGTCTCTAGGTCAGCAGAAAAGAAGTATTCATAAATTTGAAACAATATTTAACAAAATAAGAAGATACACAAGACCTGAAAAGATTGATAAACTGAGTATAGTTTCAAAATGTGCTGCTATTGATATGACACCATTAGTGTAAAAGTTCCTGTTCCTACATGTATGTCAAGGAAGCTGGTTGAGGATGATTGGATACTTGACTGTTTTCTTTCAAATCACATGCTCGTACGAAATGTAAGTTACATCAAGCTGTCAGTTGCAGAAAGTAACCCTTTTTTGTGCCATATGATATATTTCTTTCAATAGGAGAGAGACGGATGGGTGGTAGCTGTGGAGCAGAGGATATTAGCATGTCTTCAGACAAACGAGAGTGCAAAGGGCAAATGTCAACTCTCCAATCTTGAACGAAGCGCCATCGTAGACACCATTAGGAAAGTCAGGGGCAATGGGTCGTGCGTCGACTGTGAAGCACAGAGTAAGTTTACCAAACCAGACAAAGAGGAAACGATATAGTAGTAAGCCAAAAATAGTCACTTTGGACCAAGATTTGATTCTTCACTCTCTACAGATTCAATCAATCTATGTGTTTTCACTAATATTTTCAGTTTGTGATACTCATAATTTACTCTCATTCTCAAAGCAACATGTTCAAGAAGATTCTGTTTCATTGTAAGAGTATTGGTAAAAGAGACTAGACCCATTGATTTATTCCTCAGGTATTTATCAGAACAACACTCAATTTTTATTCAATCTACTTGAAAAAAAGAGATGGTTACTTGTAGTATGCTCCACAAAGTATTTTCATCTGAAAAGTCAAAATGAATCATGTCATATTAGCAGGAAACTCCTTTGGAAGTTCTTTATGTCCTAAATGAAAGCTCTTTTTATTTGAAATATTCATGTTTTTATTTCACGTCTTGAGCAAAGTTGTGTGGAAGGTTCTTTGATGTTCTATCATATTTCTTTTCAGATCCTGATTGGGCGAGCTTAAATCTTGGTAGCTTAATGTGCATCGAATGTTCCGGTATTCACAGAAATCTGGGGTCACATATCTCCAGAGTTCGGTCGTTAACACTAGACGAATGGCCGTAAGTACCATATTCATATGATCATGTAAAATTGGTTTATTTCAAACTAGCTCATGCAAGCTCTATGGTAGTTATGAAACGTCTTTATTTCTATAATTAAATTTGAATGTAATTTTTTTATGATTACAGATTTTACTTCAATTACAGTTCTGAAATTAGTATATTAGTATATGTAGATTTATCAGTGAAATGATTCAGACATGTTATTTATGTGCTGAAGATAGTATAATTGCCTTTTGATTTAGTGATATTTTATTTCTTATACATTAGAAGCAAGAGGCTTTGATTCATTATACAATGTGGGAATAGAAATGTTATTGAGTTTGTGTTTTTTTCGTTCTCTCACAATGAAAGAGAAATGTCTATTCATCAAAAAGGAGGAAAAAAGAAGATTGTAAGTAGAATTTGTTTACAATAGATTTCTCTTAATCGCAAAAAATTCAATGTAAACGGAATATTATTAAGGCAATGCTTTCCTCTTCTCTTCTTTTATCAACAACCAGACCTGAGTTAGCACAAGTGATGATGCTCACTGGAAACGCTCTGACAAACAGCGTCTTTGAAGTGTCGTTACACAATCAGGTCAAACCTACTATCACGTCAGGCCGTGAAGAAAAGGAGAATTGGATACGAGCCAAGTATGAGAGGAAAGAATTCATCGCACCCTACCCTTACCCCGAGAGGAACCTCGGCCAGCAGCTGATGGAAGCTGTCATCAGGGAAGACATTAGGGCTGTCATGCTCCTATTAGTTCATGCACAAGAGGATGAGGTGAACTATCGCTATGGCGATGGAGACGGGAGGTCTGCGCTCCATCTGAGCTGTGCTATGGGAAACGTCGTCATCACGCAACTACTCATCTGGGTAAGTCATTTTTTCGAATTCAAAGTTTCTACCATTTCTTTCTTTGAAATTACAAATAAATAAACTCATTGTTAGTTGCAGCCTAGGAAAAGGAGAGTATGTCCTGCCTTACACTGCATAAAACACTTACTTGGCTCATATTAACCTTTGACAGTTTACCTGCAAGACCAATGTATATACAAAGATTTTATGTGAAAGATGTGGAGAATGTAACACTTGGTAATAAAATATGAAGAAATTGTATTTTTATAGTCAAATCATTCAATAAAGGCAAGGAATTCAAATAATAATTTATGTAAAAACTCAATAATAGCATCATGTCAGGAAATACCACATTTACAGGCAGTTTGAATTCCTGTCATTTTGCTACTCAAAAGATGAAATCTTCCAAGTATCCTACCATTTTTGAATTTGTTAACTATTTTGTTCCAATTGTCACTTTAGTATATTAGTCAATACATTATCAATGGAATGTATTTTTTATGTTGTAAATGTTTATGTTGTTTTAAAGTGGTGAAAATAATATGAAAGCAAAGAAAGTAAAACTGTCCCAACAATTTTCTTACTGATATCCTTCGTTTCCAGTACAAACTGAATGTGAACATCACTGATGCTGATGGGAGGACAGCACTAGGGTATGCAAGGAGTGTAGGAGCTGATGACTGTGCTAAGGTGCTCATCATGAATGGTTGCCAAGACAATGAAGATTTGAACTCTAACATGAACAATAGCACGTTACTGAGAGTGCCCCCAGGCCCAGGGAGGGGGCATCATCTTCCAGGCGAAAAGATGTCTAGTGTAATATAGGATAAGGGAACATCTGGAGTTGAGAGCTTGTGATGTGTTTGGTTGTAAGATGGAGAGAATGAGAGACACAGGATGAAAGAGGGAGAATGAGAGGGAGGGAGAGAGAGAGAGGTACATGAGGAAAAGAGAGAAAGAGAGAGAGAGTTGGGGATGAGAGAGGAAAAAAGAGGAAGAGAGCTATAGAGAGAGAGAGAGAGAGAGAGAGAGAGATAAATATGATTCATTGATAATTATGAATTTATAAATACATGTGAGACATGACTATAAGTGCTGAGACCCTTATCTTTGCAGCGTACATTACTGCAGTACATGGATGTATCATTCAAATCAGGCTACAAGCCATGTTATATCAGTTGATGGATTAATGGAAACATGGAGAGAACAGACCAGCAATCACCATTGTCATATGTTAGCAGTGTGTAAGATAGCTTGTGGCTAGTTTTTCTGCTCTTTCCCGATCTCAGAAAATTGTGCTTTGAACTTCATTTTAGAAAAAGCTTTAGCAGATATCTTAGCAATCACTCTCAAGCAAATACATGTATTTCCACTTATTGCACAATGTTGATGGTTAATAAGTGAATGCATTGATATATTGTTGCTACCCAGATTTGATCAGTTTTAGCACTTTGTCATATTTCACTGAGGATTTATATCCGTGTAGGTAATCGTTGTTCTTGTTGAGGCTCAAAATGGTCTCACACATGACATGATATAATATGTGTTAGAACTATCACGTTTCCACATCTTATTACATGTACTGTACTAGTTGATGAGGTATAGAATATCACACTGCAGAAATGGTTAGAGATGTGTAGTTGGAGTACAACAAAATCCCATTTACAGAGTGTGATCAGCAGCTTCGAGAGGTTTAGCTTTGCTTTAGAAAATCTCCTCTCTTCATCAAGAAAACAAAATTGGGAATTTTAAAATGCTTTAAAGAGTATTCATTTGATAAATCAAGCTGTGTTATTTATGATAGAATGAAGGATGATCCACTAAACTAGTTCTTTGTTGAAATCAAACTAATCCCTTTGTCAGAGCTATAGGCTTAGTGCATTTGATGTAGGACATACATACCTTGCCAGGGATGATTCCATGCAAAAACACTAAAGAGTTTGATGGTGTTCCTTCTAATAATTGTGCAATGATTTTTAGTATTTTCCTACTAGGTGTATAGAATCTTCTCTGTAAATTTATCTTAGTTAGTCCTTATTTTAGACCCACTAGTCAATTGTATAGCTGTATGGACTATTCTGATCATAAACATGTAAACATACTTTATAAAATATGTAATGTTCTTTAGATACGATACAGTCATAAACTTTTTCCATAATGCATGTAGATATATTATAGAAAAACATCATTAAAAAACAGAAGCATTTTACATATGGATTTAACTGCTTTTTAGAATTTCTTACTATTCATAAATATGTGGTCTTAATGATAGAAGTTTTTAAAACAACCATATGTGCAAATCAGTATGGAAGAATTTCACACAGTTAAAGTATGATTCTGTGGGAGTTTAATCATTCAGAGTATTGTAAATCTGACACAAAATATCTGCAAGAATATAATTTCTTTTCCTTCTCTGCTATGTTTTTGTCAGTTTAAGGCTTGGGAGAAAGCTTGGAATATATTATTAATGCTGATGGTGCTTCATTTTCATACCAAATGTTTGTTCATGTTTTAGGATAGGATTTATACCCTCGCACTTGGCTGTTTAATTTTGGTTGTGATAAAGATTTATCCTGAACTATAGTTCCAACTATGAACACCTTTTCCCCTTGTTCAAAATAATCATGTGAACATGTGTTCCATTCCCCCAAAGAAGGATGCGACTTGATTGAGGATGAAGGGAAAATTATATGAATTTAAATATGAAACCATTATCTTTGAAAACCAAGACTCTGGGGACATTGCCAGAGAGGAGTATGCAGTAATGAATGAATCTTACTTGCTCCTTCACTTTTCAATGTAATATCAGTAAGATTAACCATCTTCTATATGTTCAATACCTGTTTGGCAAATAACATAACTGGGGNGGTGTTTCACAAAGCTGTTCGTAAAGTTACGCATGGCTTTATGAACGACTTGTATATGAAGTGCCAGATACGATGGCAAAAGTTTTTCCTGATGTTTTTACAAAGTGTGACTATATTTCCAATAACCTTAATTAAATTATAGCAAAAAAAATATACTTTGCATTAAAAATGTTTGTTATAATAAGAATGTTGATCTACATCTGCACAGTTCAACTTAAGTTGATGCAGTTAATAATGATTGAGCATCCCATTTGGCTTTTCATATTTCAGTCATTCGTAAAGTCATGCGTAACTTTACGAACAGCTTTATGAAGCACCCCAAATGACCACCCTCTCCCCCAGAATACACAAAGACTATATATTTGTTTTTGCAATATGAGGCTGGGAAGTTTTCTATTTTTCTTGTTAACATTATTTGCTTACAATTAAACCATGTAGGAATCAGTAGGATTTAGAGAGTGTATGAAGGCATTGATATAAATTGTTTGTAGTGTGGTACTTGATGGGTGAAAATAAGAGTACAGGTGTATGTGCATGGTGGTGTGCAGCAGGTGTTTTTGAGTGATGATTACGAGAGCCATCCGAGGATACCATAATCTCTTGCCATAAACTAAGTTGTGGTTCAGTAATTGAGAATAATGCAATGCAATTCATTTTGATATAAATGCTAAATGGTATGATTAGATCATTGTTTGTATTTAAAGCCAGTGTACCATAGTAGTGTTATTAACGGGTGTTGGTTAACAGTGTCGGAATACACCAAATCTTCATGTGGAAGTGGATGGACTAATGGAAGATTACAATGTATGCATAGTTCCTTTGGTTATTAAGATATTTATAATTAGAAACTGTATTCATATAGATATGATTGTATGATTATAAGGTGAATGGTAGTTTATAACCCTCTTCTATTATTGAATGCCCTTCTAACCATTCCTATTTGGAAGCAATGTTTGCTATGTTATGGCCTTCATTATGAACCCGAGATTCTACTCTTTATTCTGGAAAATTCACCATAAAACCATACAGAACACGCTGTTTTCCTTATTTTGTTTTAGGAGATTTCTATTTTTGTTGTGGAAGGGTTGCAGGTATGTCTTTATTTTCCTCGGACACATTTAAATAAGTTTATTCATCCGATTTGGTAAAAGTGTGGCATACATACTAAGTGTGCAGTGAGTGAGTTTGTGCTATTCAAACAATGTTAACCAATACCTTTATCTTACATTATGAGTGTAAATAGTCTATTCTTGTCCATGTGATATAGTATCAAATCTATGTACATTTAAAGAAAAGAGGGTGTCAACAAATTCCAATCTCTTTGTAAATTATTTCATGTTTTCTTCTGTACATTGTAAATGTAATGCTCATGTTTAAAAGAAAAGTGTCTCTGTTGAAAATACAAGTCATTAACATGGTGAACTCCACAGTATTTACAGTTTAGCTGATGACCAGACTTTGGTAGGTCAATATCTACATCAACATTCAATTCAACTTTATTATCTCTACAGAAGGTTATGTACAGTGAGAAATTTCTTTCTATCTTGTAAACAGTGACAAGTAGTTATGGAATTGTCTTTCATATTTGAAATGGGCTTGATTTTATTTTGTAATGTATTTGTACTATTATATTAGAGGGATGTTTTCTCTTTTTTCATAATTCCCACTAGAAATCCATTCATCTATGAAACACAATTCCATAACTTTCATATTTTGATTTATTGTCTCATTTCATTTCTAATAAAAAGCCTTGTCTGGCTGTTATTTGAATGAAAGTTATGTATTTGTGAATGCAAACGAACTTACATGAATGGACGATATGAAATGGAGAAAAAAATAACTTTAATAAAAATGATGAAATAAATGATTAAATAAGTATATATTATTGAAATATTGACTCTGGTGGTAAATTTGAAATTCTGTTCAATTGATGTTTTGGTTTATTGGAGGGTATGTGTATTGGCTAGAGGTTGGCTGTGTGGACAAAGGAAATTTGAACAATTTCTTGTACAATTCAAGCTGATGATGATGGTGATGATGATCAGGAAGAGGAGGAGGATGGAAATGATGGTGATGATGATGATGATGATGATGATAATGATGATGATAATGATGGAGAGGAGGATGATGATGATGATGATGATGATGATGATGATGATGGTGATGATGAAGATGATGATGATGATGATGGTGGTGGTGATGATGATAATAATGATGGTGAGGATGATTATAATGATGGTGAGCATGATGATTATAATGATGGTGAGCATGATGATTATAATGATGGCGAGGATGATTATAATGATGGCGAGGATGATAGTATAATGATGGTGAGCATGATGATGATGATGGTGAGGATGATGATGACAATGATTATAATGATGGAGATGATGATGATGATGATGGTGAGGATGATGATGACAATGATTATAATGATGGAGATGATGATGATGATGATGGTGAGGATGATGATGACAATGATTATAATGATGGAGATGATGATGATGATGATGATGGTGAGGATGATGATGACAATGATTATAATGATGGTGATGATGATGATAATGATGGTGAGGAGGATGATAATGATTATTGGTATATAGTGGTGGTGGTGTGCATGGTGGTGGTGGGGTGTTGCATGAGGTGATGATGGTGATGATGATGATTATGATGATGGTGATGATGATGATTATAAGGATGGTGATGATGACGATGATAATGAAGATGATAGTGATGATGATAATGTAGACGATGATGGTGATGTGGCAGTGGTGGTGATGGTGGTGGTAAGGAAGTGTTGATAGATGTGATAGTACCAGTATTGATAGTTTCGGGCTTTGACAAGAGCACAATCTGATCTCATTTTAATTTCTGCAAGTTTGTAAATCATTTAATGTCCATCGTCCAGATTTGTTCAGATTTAGCTTGCTTCCAATAAAACGTCCATGTAATTATCCAGTCATTTTTTAACTCGGATCTTTAAATAATAATGTTGGTCATCATGTCACATTAAGTGACATTTGAAACCTATGAAACATATCAATTCCATACTGAAATGAACATTTTTGTTAACAAATAGTTGTAACGGGTTAAGGACAAAATACCTTTTATAGATAATATATATAATTGTCACCAGCATATCTTCCCTCCTTAACAAAATTAGGAGTGAATACTAAAATGTGTATCTTTTTTTCAAAAAGGGCATCATAAATACAAAACTAGATATCTTTGATATTGACACACATCATTCTGAATACTCGTACAGCCAGTACAAAAAAAAATTAGGAGGAAAATAACTGCATTTTATTTACATCATTCGAAAACATAATATTCTATGATTAATGATTTAGGTTTCAGATGTAAAGGCAAGAACATTATAATTACATTATCAATTTTATCTCAATAATAAAGTTCGAATAAATAATCCAGAAATGCTAGGCGAATTAATAATGCTACAGTGCACGACCTTTAGAAGTATTATGAATTCAATTTTATTACCAGTATGCCTAAACCATAATAAATGAAACATGCGACAATTATTTATTCAGAAAGAGAATTTCTATTTTGAACGTTGTTCACGAAGTATAAAAAATGATTTATTTCATATCACACATTGTGCATTTACCTCTAAATAACATTGTTTCATTAATTTTCATGAATTCTATTTATTTTTGTGTGCACCTTTCTGCGGAATATGATTATAGTCACGAGGTTTTTCATTTTTTTCTTTGTATCCGCGTCATTTTGTGTCACAATACCAATAACGTTCTTGATAACAACTGATATCCGTTACCCACAATACAAAAACATACAATCAAACAACCACTAAAACACTGCAGATATAGTACAAACATTTGTGAATATTTTCAATGAAACCTCACAGGATGTTCAAATCGAAAGTATCCATTTCTTTCTAGATCTTATCAAATTACTCTCTAGCAACTCAATTAATGTTCAATCAACATTTTAAATGGCAGAGTAGTGAAAACGATTTCAAAATGATAGATTAACACTTGACATTATACATAATGTATTCAACTTTATAAAGACTTTAGTTGTTTATTTATAGGAAAGCATCTCTTTAGCTCACTGCCCAACCTTATTAATAATAAATATATGTGTAGGTCCAAGGCTGCACCCTTATGTAACCAGCTACATCATATATTTCAGTGTGTGTTCAGAGCCAGGAGGATGTTGAATTAATGTCTTTATGGCTTCAAACTGACGTATTCAAGCTGATGATTATATTAAGTTGATAATCAATCAATACCTAGGACCGACCACACTTTGTGATCAGACCAAACGTCAAGAAGAGTGATAGTGTCGATGTGGATTAGGTTTCATGATACTGTTGTGTATACCGGGGACACAAAACAGTCGGATACTTTAAAGGTACTATGTCCCACTTGCAGGCTAAACAAAATGAAAAAGTTAAACTCCAACTGCATTTGAAAGATAATACTAATTTAGAACTTCCCTAAAAAATGTGGGGCTTGGAAATGTCTTCAAGTGGGAAAATAACGACTATTAGTTGTCAAATCGACTTTAGGGCTATAGAGCCCAAAAGTAATTGTCTTGATTTTCAGACAATTGTACCGAATGGTCATACGTTTTATGCTGCGCAAAGATTCAATCAGTTTAATCTTGGCCATCACAAGAAGTGGGTTATTGATGTAGACAAATGCTCATGTACCCTTTACAACTCTTTTCATGTATGTTATTACATTACCAAAGAAAAAAAAAAAGCCAGTCAGTCACTCAATAGTGTCTGACAGTGAAGTCTAGCAATTAAACGGGTTTCCTTGCATAATTTGAATATGAGGACACTGCTAACGTTTAAATTTCACACAGGACATAATTCCTGCAAAGTTCTACAGCATTTGAGGTTGGCTGCAAAAGGGACATAGTACCTTTAACCCCTAATAGTGCCAAAAGTTTACAGAAATAAATTATAACTACAACTCAATGAGACAAATTTGATAAAGTTTTTTTCATTCTCTTTCATTGATTTCCTTTATATATAACAGGAATCAATTGCTTCAAAATAATGTCACATTACATGAGCCTATTTCGAATTTCATTGAAAATATCTTATCGTAGTCCAACTATGACTAAACCTCAGTCACACCGCCCAACCGACCCCAGACCGACAAACTCTCAGTAGGCTAAGTAATGTCATGTTGGTTCGGCCTACTGTCGGTACATGTCTGCTCCTTGGTGTGACTGATGTATCAAACATAATCAATATCAAGAAAGGGGACATAGATTGATATCAATTCCACTCATATGTTTCTTCTCTATCGGCTAAAGAGTCGAAGAAGAAGGAGGAAAAGGTTGATGATATCTAGATAAAGGTTGAGTGCCGCAAAGATGTATTCCTCTGGTGATATGGCATACCGGTGCTTGCCACCGAGTAAAAGCTGAGTGTCGAATACAATGTACTGTCAGGGCGAAATATAATCATGAATTACACTGAAATACTGTAAAGAATGTGGCAAACTCGTAAAACATGTTTATATTTCTCCACTGAACTCTTTGAAGTAATATTTTACATTTTTTATTCATTACGATACAGAGTTATGACCATGGATTGACTGATGGTGCTTATTATCCATTTCAATTCCTAGAATCCTTGCTACTTATTTTAATGTCTTTTCTTCATAATTATACACCTGTATTTGAAGTCAATGTCAGGACTAGGTATACCTTGAGGCTTGAAAAAAACGTTTTGAAGCTGTAAAATGCATATCATTAGGCCTACTGCATAATGTTCAACATCAATATGATAAAAGATTAAAATAAAACTGTATTTTTATCATTCAATAGGTTGGCCAATATCTGATGCAGACTTGGGTACCCATGCAGTAGACATGACGTCACATGAGTCCGTATTCTTCTAATTCGGTGAAACCCGACCCTCGGTCTATGATCACGTTTTTTTTAAAGGACTCATTTGAAAACCCTAGATTTTTTTTTTTGTAAACCTTTTAAAACGGCGCAAAACCCAACACCTGGTTTAAATTTGAGCAGAATATTGGTAAAAGATGTCTAGTCATAGTTTTTGAAATTTATTTCCCGATTAATATTCTGTTTTTAAAAAAGCATCTATTTTTGTATGAAAAGTCGAAAAGATTGCTCAGCGTTTGCTTCATGTATACACAATTAATAATAATTCTCCTTGTAATGACTTTCACGTGTTCTTTGACGCTTACACAAAGTTCTGGGATATAATCGATTATTACTACGGGATAGAAAAACCGATATTGTACTTACCGCGCTGAATATAAATGCTCCCATAGCACAATAGAATGTGTACAGAATCTGAAAACAAAGTAGGTAGGTGAAGAAATAATTAATCATGATTGTTTTCCTTAGTAATACTGATGATACGGAAATCATTTCCTAACTATATATAACAACTGCTACACAGTAATAATTTGTTAAAACTTTTTATATGCCAAATACTTTACAACAGCAGCAATCATTGCAATAATTCTGGCAATCTCGAAAATATTTGTGACATTATCCTGCGACCATAATCTCCCATACGTTGTCCCCCCCCCCCCTCCTCGAAACTGAATTTAGGGATAATGAATTTTCAAAAATGTACTAAACTCCTGTTTATTTTCATAGTGGCCATATTTAAAGGATACACATGGCCCATGCACCTCCCCCCTTAAAACCAATTAGCAAACCCCAAGTACATCAAAATTGCCCTTTCACAGTTTTTTAAATTTTATTGAGACCCTCTTATAACCTGCCCAGGCGGCCAGGCCCACACTCTTTTGTAACACAAGAGCCATACTTCAAGTACACAACCAAAGATGCCCCTGACAGTGTAGTTTTTCTCAGAAAATATGCCCCATTTACAAAAGTTATTGAGAGTTTTCCTAATTATTATGGTAAATCTTTTTACATCAGATCGGAAGATCGCAGCAAAGAGTCCGAACATTAGAAGACTGATCAACAGCACGTATAGAAGACCAGCCATTAACGTGAAATCGATCTGATAAAAAGAGAAATACATTAAAAATGTCAAAACTTATTGAAAGGTCAAACACAAAAACAGATAAATAGACACACAGACAGACAAATAGATAGATAGTTAGATAAATAACTATTTAACTAACTAAATAAAAAAACAGATAAATAAATAAATAAATAGAATTGAATAAATAGCCGGCAAGTAAACAAATAAATAACTAAATGTTCATAAATCTGCTCCCCAATACAAAATATCTTTAATTCAATACTATACCCCAACAAGATCCTTACGATCATCCACTTCCGGTTCCCTTACGATTCCTAAAGTTGCAAGAACTTGGGGGGAAAGGTCTTATGCCTATGCGTGTCCTACTCTTTGGAACAGCCTTCCTGAAGCCATACAAAATTGTGTTACTACCGATTCTTTTAAAACTCATGTAAAAACTTTTTTGTTTACTCGTTAATTGCTATTTTGTAAATGCGCCTCGAGCACTCCACAGAGTGGATTTGGCGCTATATAAGTTACATAATTATTATTATTATTATTATTATAAACGAGTAAGTAAATAGATAAATAAATAAATTAATAAATTAGATAACAAATAATAGTGAACAGAAGCATGATTACTTTTGTACACGAATGCATATAATGTTATAATAGTATATGGAAACAACAATAACATACAACGACAACGACAATGACGACGACGACGAACCACAACAACAATAACAAAATCAATATAAAAAAAAAGAGTAGTATGGAGTAAGATCATGAATCGTGTGTATGTGGTAATGTTGAGGTCATGCTGTCTTACCTTTGTTTGGAATGCGAATAGAGTCAGTGCAAGTGTGATGAGCTGTCAAAGAAAAACATACAGGACAAAAACAATAAAGAACACCATCAATTAAAACTCGTCGTGTGTACTTATACGACGAGACCGTAATTGTGTTGTTTTCTTCTCCTCAAAGTGAAATCCAATCCGTGTTATAACTTCATTGGTAATGAAGCATAAAAATAAGAGAAACATAATGGCGAAAGTTTTGAAATAAATCGGACCAATAACAAGGGAGTTATGAATGTTTGAAATATGAGATCACTAAATTCATGCCAATCCGAGTAAAATTGACAATTTTGTCAGTGGACTGTGACGTTGTCATTGGACAACACTCTTGGTTGTAATGTACAAAATCATTATGAATTTATCTCTCTCTTCGAAGTGCTATTAGGGCACAACTCAAAATGCATTATGGTCAGCATATTATTTGAAGGTCCTCGATAGAGAAATGACCTTCCCAAATAATACGTCTTTTTAAAAATGTAAATTCTAATCATTTTTTTGTGTTGGAAAAAATTTGGAAATAGTCCGGCACGTCGCCACATGGACTTAACCGATTCAGTATATTAAAAGCGCCCATACGTACATTATTACAGAACTGCTACTGGCCAAAGAAGTGTTAAGTATCAGGGGTACCTTACATGGTCTGCTTTAGATGACAGTCTCAAACAATCTGCATCACTACGACAATTTAAGTTGATATATAAAAACTATTTTTGCAATTCTAAATAGTTATATCAATTTATATACAAAAAATATTATGTTTCAAATCGCAATTATGTTTTCATCGGGTCAATTTAATCTAATTATAAAACCAGACATTTGGAGGGTGAGTCCATCCTGAGGATTGGTTTACTCCTCCTTTACTTGGCCACACACATTCTCAGTGTGGACTCCCCCTTCATTGCTACCGGGGCTAGGCTTTGTTAAGCTTGATAAGCTTTCGTTTTTTCTAGCCCCATCTACATTACTTACCTTTTTATGTTTTAATGTTGATGTTTGTTAACTGATGTAGATTTTCACTGTTCTTTTATGTATCTGTTTTTCATTTGCTCTATGTGTCAAATGTGTACAATGTGTTCTGTTACCTTGTATATTTTTCTGGTTTTTAATGTGGAAAATAAATAAAATAAAATAAAATAAAATGAAATATTACAACTTTTAAAAATTCCTAACTTTCTCATTTTTTTGTCCGATATAATTCAAACTTTCACCAGTCTGCCTCTTTAATTGTTCTGCTTTCTCTTAGAGTAGTTGTCAATTAAGGTAAGATTTTCCTTCAGTATCGTGCAAACAAAATTTGTAATGATGTATGTTGTTCTTATCAACATATAAAATAACCTGTGAAAAAAAAACTTTGACCTATTCTCACTTTTGTTACTTCTTAAGAACATTTAGGTGTAGATACTCACGGCTGTAATGCCGATGGCCAAGAGAACTTCTGTACCATCATACCAGGTACAGGTCAGTCCAAGTAACACTCCTTCACATATCGTCTGGAAAAGAAAACAAAAATTGGAATGAAAAAACACAACACCAAAAAGAAAGATAACATGAAGAAAAAAATGAAAAGAAAGAATAGAAAAACTGTGGTAACAAGTTGTAAATTAATAACTTGCCGAAGGACGTATACTAAGTATAGTGGCAGAGACACAAACCCCGTACTTTGTGATCGACCCACCCCTCTTTCCTGCATTCTATGGCATCAATTAATACTATAAGGCTACTTTAAATAAAATCCGGACCTTCGAAATTTGAGATGGGGTTTGCGTCTGTCCTTGCCTAAGTTATTATGGACCTATAGGCCTGTCATTATTTGTCATAGCTTTATAATCTACACAAAGAGGGGAAATAAGGTGAATAAGTCTGCTATATACATGTTGTTTCTTATTAAACACATGTGTTATAAGTGGAAAATCTATACTGTAACTTCTTGGTGTGTCCAAGAGGGAAACTAACATCGATTGTATCGTTATGGCATGAACTTAAAGGTAATACAGTTTTGGCATGGGGTCATGAATTTGGTTCAAAATAATGAACATATTTGAAGAATATGCGATCCTACAATATTCAGTAATCGTTGTCGCGGTTGAAATCAAGTCTAAAGTTATGAAATTGTAAATAATAAACTCTTTATGTTGTATAGCTCCCTCTCTATGTCAAGATATCAATTAAGCTATGAAACAATGCTTCTTGACTAAAATCTACCGATTAGCTATTCCCGTTTGGAAATTATATATCACAACTACATATTCTGAGATTTTCATGGTCGCAGCTACCATTGTACGGCCGTAGGCGCTATTAGAAATCAATCAAAATTTACCGGGAGCACCGGTAAATTTTTTATATTCAATTTTTCTCGAAAGCAGAAGTGTTTCAGGGGCTAACTTATCTAGTGTTTATAATACATCCACAGGGGCATCCAAAAAAAAAAAATTAAATGTAAAGAATCACTATCAACCCAATTTTCAAAATTTCCCAAAACTCTGTATTACCTTTAATGATTAAACTGGATTAAATTAAATTTCGGTTATCCTTGGTCGTGACATTGCAGTGCTCATTCTTTTTTTTCTTCAATAATCAAAGTATACTTACAAATAGCATGAGACAGATGATGTTGATCGGAGAGCGTCTCCGCAGATCAGGGGTACATGCCAGAACACAGATGAAGACGAAAGTCAGAGCACTAACAGTGAAGATAGGAAATATTTTGATATTTTAGAATTATATTAACATTATCTCGTAGTGATCAGAAATGTATGTACCGGTATTTAATTGAATGTGGAATAATTAAACCCTGAATCATAGTAATCAATAACAAGAAATAATTATACTGTTCTGTACTCTACGTAAATGAAAAGTGATCCTATACTTAAAAGCTATATGCTTGTTGCGAGTAGGTTCACTGAATTACATACAAAAAAGTCATAAAGCACAACAAACAGATTAAGTATACACTAAAATGTGACACAAAGATAAATAAAACAAAATACAACATGTTACGACTCAAAGTTGAGGAGAGAGATATAGAGAGGGGGGCGAGATATAAAAGGGATAGATACATGGATAAATAATTGTATATAGAAAGGCGGTTAGATGGGAAGAGAGATAGAGAGAGAGAGAGAGAAAGAAAGAGAGAGAGAGAAGAATAACCTGTATAATGTCAAATTCATGTACTTACAAAGCAGTCCAAAATATCCAGTCATTTTCCTGAGCGTATTCCTTGACCTCATCACTGTGTACAGGGGTAATTGAATGACAATACCAAAGTAATGTGTGAAACTAAAACTTAAGTTGTTGATTTTATCACCTAAAACGGGCAGACGATATTTTATATAAAAATATGCGATACATAAAAGTGTAAATGTAATGTCAACAAATCTTCTATAACTGTGATATAAGTACATCTCCTAAACATACTGCATGCATATTATGTAAGCATGGTTTCTTTTATTAAGGGAGTTAAAATGACAAATAAATGGTAGAATCATTCATTAATCAATATTATGATCAAAATAATACATCATTACTTTCCATAATCTAGTTGCAGACCAACACAATTATGATCACCATCGTTACAACATGCCGCCGTTTGGTAAAGCATTTTTTACAGTTGTTATTTATATCATCATCCTATATAGCATGATGTATCATCATAATGTTTTATCAATAATGTCGTAATATGGATCCCTTTTTTTTGGGGGGGTGCTGTTCTTGGTTTTACTACAAATTAAACATTCAAAAAGCTTACACTAAGATAAATATGCACATTAGTCCAATTGTGACGGCCAGTTGCAGAGTCAGTATTGCATATACTTTCTTGATGAAGGCTATAATCACGATCAGAAAAGGGAACGAAAGAAATATGATATCATAATTATTAGAAAATATGAAAACACACAATAAAAACATTTCTATTTCCTATGACCCGTGTTATTCAGATTGTTGAAGAGTGAAACCCAACGTGATCACAATCTTAATGCATAGTAGCTAATTGACTAGACTAGACTAGACTCGCATTTTTAAACCTAGCATCGGGTTTAGATTATTTGTAGAATAGTGTTGTTGACATAATATTTGCATAAACAAGGGCCCATACAGATATCAAAATATTGTTTGAAAATCGATTAATTTACATTCAATAATTTTACTCAGCGATATAGATGAGATAATCAGGAACGCTTCCAGAAGAATAATGGGGAGGGGAGGGGGAAGGGGAAAAAGGAAGCAAGAGGAAGGAAAGGGAAAATGAGTAAAGAGTCGAACAACCCACAAGACACCCATCATTACGATTAATGACCTCACATTGCTCTTGATCCACCGAGTAAGTAGGGTGCGCCCTCCCTAACTCTATGATTCCAATGTCCCCTTCCATATCCCGACCCACGCTACGCCACTTGGTGCCTTATTAGGCAAAGGACAGAGATCGTATTTGTAACCCATCAAAGACAATGTTTTCTTCNGGGGAATCCACACCAAAAATGAAGTTAAATAAAAGGAAAGCTATCGAGGACAACCAAATGATTTTTTTTGTTGTTGGCCTAACACTGTATTCCAAATAATAAATTACAAAGTGTTTAAAGTCGAAATACAATGTGCATGGATTTTGATGATAAGAATGCTATCACCTAAAATGACCCGTATTATCAAAAGCAGACATCTTATGTCGACAGACTTCTTTAAAGCCCCTCTATAGTGTTGGGAGCCCAGGATTCGCCAACAATTTGATGGCAAAATTTCACTTCAATTGTATCATAATGTAAAAGCAAATGTCATTTAAGACACATTTCTGCAAAGCTTTCCCCCAAAAAATGTGTTTTGCAGACAAATATTACTTAAAAGAATACACAATATGGGTTTTCTATTGTACGCAAAAAATTTTTTATTTTGTATTCTATCATCAACATTCGACCTCAAGCAAGTTTGTTTTGAAAGTCCTCGCAGAAACGTGTCTTAAAGATACAATGTTCCTTTTGCAGCCAACATCAAATTCTGTAGAACTTTGCATGAATTATGAATATGCCATGTACTTACATTAGCAGTGTCCTTGTATTCAAATTTTTGCAAGGAAACCCGTTTTCCTTTTATAATTCACTGCCAGACACTATTATATTGAGTGACTGACTGACATCTTTTTTCTTTGGTAATGAAATACATAATAGCTGTAATAGGTACATGAGCATTAATTTTTGTTTACATCAATGACCCACTACTTGTAATGGCCAACACTTTAGAGATATAGAGACAAGTGAGTCACATGATCATCAACGAGACCAACACCTGATCGACAATCTCATACTCATAGACTTAAGAAGAGTGTTGGTTATCTGTCGGTCTGGCTGGCTGTGGTGTGACAGGGAAATTGGCCATTACATCAAACACCCCCTTTTTAAGTTTGCGAGTTTACCATTTTGTTTTCACGAATACATGCATATCGTCATTGGCTTGAATTTGGCGAAATCATTTCTAACAAAAAAGTTAGGATGGGGTAAGATGGTTGAATTCCGGCCATGATTAGAAAGAGAAAGGCATTATCACAATAATATCCCCACAAATTTACTTGCCCTACGTAGGCAGCCTTCGGGTCTTATACAAAAGCAAATGTTGTTATTGCTGTTTCAAATAACAGGAACTTATATTTGTCCATTCGACCACGCATTAGCATGAAGATTTAATTTTTTAAATACAGAAAAATGTAAGGGGAAGTAATGAGTGTTTTGAACCGACTAAGATAAGGAGCTGACAAAATCAAAAATCACAAGCCTATATTGGCTAATATACCAATAAAACACGAATTGTGTACTGTATTTGAGGAGATTCCTATATAATGGCTACAAGTAGATAGTTTTATCTTACCGTGTCGTATCTCCTTCTCCACAAAATCAAAGTTGCCTTCTCCATACTCGGAATCAGCCATGTTTACCTCGAATTAGCTGGTGGAGCAAAAACAAAATACATGTCATTTGGCTTTCTCAGCCTATTAATTTTTTTTTTTCGTAACCTTATTTAGGAGATAATTATGAGTCAATGAATAATCATTATGAAAAATAGTTAATGTGTTATTTATCACGCAAAGATATCCAGATGTAGGTCTAAAAAGCAAACTGTACGAAATATTAAATTAGTAACAAAATGATAACATTCTAGTTATAGAGTCTTAAAACATTAATATAACTATATAGAAGTACTTTTTAACTTACAAAAACGCAGTATCCTATATCCAGCACCACGTTGGTTCACTACAGTCTTGTATAAAGATAGTAGCAATCATACCCAAAGTGCTTAAAATCCAACCATACGTATTCCATCCCCCCCAAACCGCGCCCGGTTAGTAAAGGCTATCTTTCGCAAACACGTCATGAGATTTATCATTAACCAAATCTAACTTGAGATACAAAGTCCTCCTTAAACATTATTGAAAAGCATGTACTAGGTGCACTGTGTGCGAGGGTGCGGCGAGTTTATGTTTTCAAACACTTTACTTTCATCCCGATTGATACAAAGCATGACAGCTTCATGATCTGATTAATTGCTCAACTAAAGGCCTAATAACATCATTTTAATGATTACGGTTTCACGGAATACAACCCGCTTCTTTCGTACGTGACAAAACAAAGTTCGTTTAGTTAAAAATTAACTAGTCAAAAATTTTACATGAGCCATGGACTTCATTCGGAGATGAACTTGACACAGTTAAAACAATACGCATAGAATAAGCATGTTTAAGCTGTTTGCCAGTACATTTTTGGCCAATTTAGGGCTGACTTCAACATTTTTTTTTTGGCCGGGGGGGGGGGGGG
>BEXV01000001.1:33468-59653 GCA_003118195.1 Hemicentrotus pulcherrimus | reverse complement strand
TGACGATGTGGGCCTACAAACTGCATTTTAGCTATGTGGCGTAATATATATATTATTTACCCACTGTAAGGGGGGGGGGGGCACCAACATAAAAGGGTACCTACAAAGGGAAACTTCAAAGTGAAAATATGCCATTTTAAGACATTTGTATACACCCCTACAGCGTCATTACATTATCACAGGCTGCATTGTCAGGGATGATTTCAATGTTTGTTTCTCTCTTTACATTGTCCAAGATACTGCTCAAGCATCATACTAGTTGGATATGATTAATGTATTTGTGACGTCGTAGTGCGAAAAACTACATCTTATAAATTAAAACAGGAATAAACATAATTCTGATGGGGATTTTAAGCACAATCTAATCATAAAAGACTGAAAAGATATTTTTTTTCTAAGACACAAGATTAGTGAGCGAGCTATGGGCGAAATTAATTTTTTAAAAAATGCGCTCGCCGGGTTGCTGTTAATCATGAGCACATTTTGAGGTGTAAGGAAAAAGGGGCACTCACCAAAGATGAAAAGGGGCACTTATGAGAACGGAAAAGGGGCACTTATTTCAAAGGAGAATTAGGGGCAATTATTAGAAGGAAAATGGCACTAACTAGGAAGGATAAGGGGGCACGTGTCAAAAGAACAGGGGCATCAGAGATGAAAAGGGGCACTTATAAGAATGAAAAGGGGCACTCGTCAAAATATAAGGGACACCTCTCAGATTTGAAAAGAGGCAAATATAAGAGGTGGTTGGGCACTTATTAGAGGTAGTAAGTGGCACTTTTTCTACCTGAAAAAGGGCACTCACCCGAGATTAATAGGAGCAATTGTGAGAATAAAAAAGGGGCACTTAGTACTAAGGAAATTGGCACTTGACGGAATTGAGGTATTTATCGGAGGTGTAAGTAGGAGCATTTATGAGAAGGGGAGGTGGCTTTTATTTTAAAAAGGGGCATTTATCAGAAGGAAAAAGGTACTTATTAGAAAGAAAGAGGGACGTGTCAAATTAAAAGGGGCACTTATCAGAGGTGACAAGGGGCACTCATCAAATATAAAAAAGGGACACTTATCTGAAGAGGAATGGGCCCTTATTAAAAAAGAAAAGTTCACTTGTTAAAGTAAAATGGGCACCTCTCAGATTTGAATAGGGCAATCAGAGGTAAATGGACACTAGTCTTTATTAGAGTTGGTATTAAAGACACGTATAAGAATGTGGAATATGCACATATTTGAAATTTTAAAAGGGCGCTTNAAATCTAAATATTGTACACGTATTACGGTATAATTATGCTACTGAAGAAGATACGTAAATGGCGTAAGAGATGTCAATGATATATGTTAATATATTGGTTATCATGCATCATCTCAAAATTTAATTCATTATTATTATCATTATTATTACTATTATTATCATTATTATTACTAGTGTTATCATTAGTATTACTATTGTTATCAATATTATTACTATTGTTATCAATATTTTCATTATTGTTATTATCTTTAGTAGAAGCAGTAGTAGTTCTAGTCACTATTATCATTATTGCACACACGCACACACGCACACAATATATTATCATTATCATTATTACCGGCATTCCCTAGTATAATGGGGTTCAGGCAAGTAAGAGGGCCGCATCTAATTTGATAAATTTATGATAGCCGGTGTTTTGTTTGTTTAACCGGACTGCTTACAGGCCTGAAACTTGTGATTAATACTCTTTTAAGCTCTCATAAATCAATTTCGTAACTAGGCTACCTTTTTCAAGAGGGAACGTGTTGTAGGTAAAAGCCAACTTCTAGTACAGCTATAATTATTTAGATGATAGAGGCATCCAGTTTTTGGCGCGCGCAATTCAAAGTGCGGGAAAATCATTTCCGGTTATTTAATATTGAAAAAGAATTCCGTCTCCTTCATAGTCTACTACTTGTTTTCAGTATGGCGCTCTTAGAAATGTGTGATCAGATGTTCGGAACAAGAATTCTTTATGATGTTTTAAAGATCTCAAAGGAAGCCTCAGCAAGTGAAGGTAAGATGGAAATAAAGTAACGATTACGGCATCCGTTCACGTAAAGTTAGACTAAGAGAAAAATGAAATCGTCCCACATATTGAAATATATGTAAGTAAGACAGTAGTTTGCATTTTGTTGTGTATGAGTGGATGTTAACTGAAGATGTTCACAATTATTTGAAATAAGTTGTGAGGCTATTTGTGAATCCATGTAAGCCCCAAGAGTGAGACAAGTAAGAAATTAACACTGTTGTGCTCTAGGCTAATGCACTTTTGCACTGAGAGCCAAAGTCACAGTGTGATGACATTGTGACCACACATGAGCATCACTATCCTGGCTGTGTAGTCTACTTGTAAAAGCTGTGGCTGCTTTTGATTCTCAACATTTCAAACACCACTGTACAAAACTCAACTGATTTCACTCAAAATCTGTACATTTGGACAATTGATGACACCTAAATAGTGGTAAAATACATTTTTTTCTTCAACTTACCGATGTTAAAAAGAATTATTTAAAAATTCAAATTGTAAGTCTACTGTCAAACTTTGACTACAGCCGCATCGGCATAATTGTGTGCATGCAGTCTATGCAATATTGTGTGGTGTGTATATTTGTGTATAGGTCTAATAATACCTGCCTCACAGCAGTGCTAAAGGTCAATACGCATTAGCATTGACTCTCTATGCTTTGCTGGATTGAGTGTGATGACATCGTGACTGTCATTGATGTCGCAATGTCCTTGTCGCACAAAAAGAGCTCACATTTCAAATCTCGTTTCTTATTTACAGTGAAGAAAGCTTACTACAAGCAGTCTTTGAAGGTCCATCCTGACCGGGCAACTGAAGAGGATAAGGTAGACGCAACGGTCAAGTTCCAAACATTGTCCAGAGTCTACACTGTCCTTTCAGACAAAGCTAGGAGAAATCTTTATGATGAGACAGGTTGGGATTTTTATTATAGTAATGATAGTAACATTATGATAGTAATCAAATATACCATGCACTGAGAGGCTCTAGTTGAAATTATGGACCGGGTTGCTATTTCTGTCGCCGAGGAATCCATAATTTCACTAGTGGCTTGAAATAGCGCATGATATACTTGCTTTATATTTTTCAAACTAAATGCTTGGTATATTTGTTTTATATCACTTAGTTACTATCTGAATGTTTGACTTAATGAATGGCTGGCATATTGTTTTTAATTTTATTCTCATGTCACCCACATTTGGCCGGGTATTGCCGAAGCAAGTTGAATTTAACCTACGCACAATTATATTAACGCGCATTCAATAAGACACGCAAATTGCGCATTACTTTTGACTTAACATAATGTGATGTCACAATGCTTATCTACCTTATGTATGATGTCATCCATGGTATAGTGTTATGGTATAGTGCACTATACCATAGATGACTTCACATATACCACATTTTACTTATCAGTAGCATCATAGCAATGTTATGTTTGGTCACATGATGCATGATGTTGACCAATCACTGAACATGATTTCATTGATCAAAAATATAATGCTTACTACTAATGTTTCTAAGTGCTATCATTACCTTGGCATTAGCGGGGCTACCCTAATAGGTGCTCTTTCATTTTAGGAATTCCCTTCTTCTGAGTACCCATGTTCTACACCAGGCTGGGAGGAGTGGTAATTTGTAGATTAATGTCTTGCCAAAGGACATTAGATGTGCTGTGGCTGTGGACTTGGTGGATTGGAAATTCGGTTTCAGGAGCGCCTCTGCACGATGTGTCTCAATTTAGTGTTTCTGTGTTTCTGAGTGGTCTAGGCACCGTGCGTTACAAAATTAAAAGATCACTGCGCACGCACGCCAAGTAGCCGAGAAGCCTGTTTCATATCGGGGCAAAGCTAGTTTTCCATGAAATCGAAACCGGGCTGACGTATGGATTGATGTATTGGTTTTGGACTTCACATATGTGTCTGTGCACTTGAGTTTAGTACCATTAATCCTATAAATTGGTTGGATGAGTCAAATATTTATTTTGGCTTTTCATGTAGTAAAAAAACAGGCAAAAACACATTAATGCTACCCTTATTTGGAGAGGGGCCTTCTCCCCTTGTGTTAAAGGGGGAGGGGGGGGGGGGGTGCTATCTTAACATTTGTGAAGAAAGAAAAACAAAATTAGTGCTCACTCCAACCCCCCAGAACCCCTCCCAACTGAGCAAATCATCAGCCGGCGCGATTTTGCAAATTTTAAAATCAGTGCTCTTTAGTCTTTACCCCCCACCCGCTTATTCACCGGCTGGCTGAGTCGACGCTAAATATTTCCAGATAAAAAAAAGTGCCTCTTTCGACCCCCCTGCTTATTCGCCGGCTGGCTGTTTTGCCGCTCAATATTTTTTAACGAATTGGGCCCCCCTTTGGCCCCCCTCCCCTGCCGCCGTTTGGGTACGCGCCTATTTGAAATTTATCTTTTTTAGTATTTTAGGGGCTAAATTTTCTAGTGCTTATAATACATCCACAGGAGCATCAAAATAACGGCATATCAAAAAGACAATCACTATTCACCCGATTTTCAAAATTTCCCAAAACTTTGTATTACCTTTAAGAATTGATCATTTCCAATCATGCACTCAACTTGATTGACCTTTGTTTCAGGTGAGGTCGATGATGAGATAGATACCGACCAGCAGAAGGATTGGGATGCTTACTGGAGAATTCTCTTTAAGAAGGTTGAAGTGAAGGACATTCAAGAGTTTAATGAGAAATACAGAGGTAAGTAAGATGAAGCCCTAGTATTTTTTCTCTCTCTCTCTCTCTCTCTCTCTCTCTCTTTTCTCTCTCCCTCTTCTTTTCCTCCATCTCTATCTCTCCCCCATCTCTATCTCTATCTCTCTCCCTCTCTGTCTTTGTCTGGTTTTTTTTCTTCTCTCTCTCCCTCTCTTCTCTCTCCCTCTCTTCTCTCTCCCTCTCTCTCTGTCTCTCTCTGTCTCTGTTTTTCTGTCTCTCTCTTCGCTACAATGTACCCCCTTTACACAATTGAGATCAATACCAAATGGACAACAGACCAAACATAAAAAATGCATTATTTTAAATGGCCTAAAATCAATTGGTTTGGATGCAGTGTGACTGTACACATGTATAAGATTTGTAGAATAAATCAATTCAGCTCTTACTCGATCATGGTTAACTATTCTTCCAAAGTATAACATCAAATGATATCGATGATAGTCTAATTTTGTGTAGCACATAACACTGAACGCCTCCTAGAATTTTTGGATATTTTTTAGTTGTGGTTTTACTTTTTGCGGCTTTGGTTCATAATGCATTGCAACCCATACACCTGGGTCAAGTTGTTTAAATGTAGAGTAGTGTCTTACCAGAAGATGTTGGTGTTTTGCGTGTAGGGAAATAAAAAAATCATTATTGTGATATAGCAGTGAAACCTCCAAAACATGAACAGTTCAGTCAAATCAGAGACGTCAATTGGAGGTATCCCTCTTATCGGGGAAACGGCTCAGATAATAGTGGTTATTTATGGTATCTCCAAAGTTTGGCTGAGGCTTGCCAACATAACTATGTACATTACCTGCCCTTTCCATATTATTGAATTAATGGAAGCATGGGTCCATGATGGAAGCATCCATTAATTTAAATACATTCTTGAATGGGTCTTTTTTGAATTAATGTTGATTATTTTATTCAAGTTTAAAGTTTCAAATTTTATTACAATTCAAATGCATAAAAACACATGTGATACAGATTATATACATTATAGAAAACAGAGAACGCACACAAAATGGAAACATATCTACTGGACTTATACAAAGATAATCAGCAATAGAATTGAACTGGGGAAACTGCAAATGAAACCATAAGGTTGTGTTGAGGCAGTCACTATTACTAAAAGATACATACAAATTCCAACAATTGCCTATAATTGCCATAGTAGACGTGTTAACATGCAAATATTATTATTGATCTAAAAACCAACAAAGTATTATTAAATCTTACATTTAAAAGAGTTAAAGAATGTAATATCTTATAGGGCTGGTCACATAGGCTTAGCAACAATTTGATAGCAATAGTGATAGAATTAGTCCATTCAGAAATGAAATGAATGCCTATTGGCTTAAATCGATGAGCACCATACATAAAAAAAAAAGGATACTGACTTTATGATTGTTATTAAAATGTGACCTAACAGTAAACAGTCGACTTACAATCAAATAAAAAATCTTTTATATCCCCATTCTTGTTGTGAAATGGTATCTTAATTTGGGGTAGATACAATTAGTTGTAACTTTTTATGTTACAGATCCCTGCTATTATGTTTCATATGAAGTACCGGTATGAGTATTTTGTAACAAAGTACTTGGTTGTTGAATCTCTTTCCTTTCTTGTACATTTCAGGTTCTGCAGAAGAACTCAATGACTTGAAAGCGGCATATGTTGAGTATGAAGGTGACATGGATGATATTCTGTATAATGTTATGTGCAGCACAGAGGAAGATGTGCCAAGGTTTACCAAGATCTTAAAGGGGCTCATCAAGAAAGGAGAGGTGCCCATGTTTGATGAATTTGAGAAGGCCTCAAAGAAGAAACAGAAAGCTAGACAGAAAAGGGTAATAATAATAATAATAGCTAGTTCTTATATAGCACTTTTCAAGACCGAAGGGGAGGCTGAATAGGCTTTTTTTCTATGCATACACTGGCATAGAAAGTCATTACAATGTTATTATGAAGAAGAAAAGAAGATTGACCTTACTTGTCAACTCAATTATCTTGGCATTGAAAGTCCAGTTTATTACTGATAGGCCTTTTGATAAACATGAAGTGTTTTTACAGGTCAAAATATAGTTTAACTTATGATTGATAAATCATCTGATATCTTTCAGTAATAATTGATAACCATGGTACTGAAAGTCTATAATAACTGTGTTACTGTGTTAGTAATTTATTTGACAAATAATGCATGCAATTCAAGGGGTGGTCTTGCACAATATTGTTCAAGAAAGTCTTTAATCACATATATTAGAATTTGCTCAGAACTACTGCAGCAAGATAGAGAACTCAATCTATGCGCTTGGCTAGGATAATACTGTTCATTTGTTATGGAATAGCTAACTGCCTATAACTTTGGTGCCGATTTCCAAATATATAATTTAGGGATGAGATTCCTCCCATCAATTTTGAGATTTCAAGACGGGGAAAAAAACAAAAAACATACAAAACAAAAATTCAGATTATCATTATTTAATGATATTAATAATAATATTGGATATAGCGCACATATGCACCATGCATGGTGCTCAAGGCACTCAAACTATTACCCTAGCTTTGCTAGGCTGCCGATTTCGGCGCTCATAGCATTCAAGGAATTCCTTTCTACTGGTACCCATTTAACACCTGGATGGAGAGTGTCAAATGTTGATTAATATTTTGCCAAAGGACATTGTACATCTAGCATTGAACTTTACCTTAGCACCATTTATCTCCCATCTGAACAATGTTATAGACTCTAGTCCCTTTAAGCAAGATGGGGTAACAAATAATTTCAAATTTAGAATTTAAATGCAAGGAAAATGTGTCCTTTTCAGAAACATCTTATTATTATTTCTGCGGAAAGGAGGCATAACTTACGACCTGTACCGTTTAACCTCCACACCATTCTCAAGTATAATCTGTATCCCTATATCTGTCTTCTCCTGCGTACAGGCAGCCCAAGAGGCTGAAGAAGCCAACGAGTTAGCTGAGGAGCTTGGGCTCAATGGCAGAGGGGCTTCCGCTGGAGGTGGTGATGATGCCCTCAAAGCACTGATCTTAGGAAGGCAGAAGAGTCGAGAGCAGCAGATGGATGGTCTCTTTGCTAACCTAGAGGCTAAGTACTGCCAACCTAAGAAAGGAAAGGGCAAGAAACAGAAGAGATAATGTTCCTAGGATGCTTGTTTTACTGCAGAAAGGAACTGTGATTGAACATTGGACCTCTTAAGGTCTGGACTGTGTCTGGAATGTCATTCTTTAGGGTCACTCCACCCATGATATGTACTATCCTGTCTTGCTGTCTTGGTGTAAGATATGTTTTGCCTCTAAGGTTCGTACCAGTATGCTACAGACTTCTAAAGCTGAACTTAACTATCTTTAATTCGTTTGTGATATGTGTTTCCAACTGACACCATTTTTTGTAGAAAAGCTGCAAATGAATCAACCAATTTGTTTGAAAAAGATATATGGGGAGGAGAGGAGTCCTTATGAGCTTAGTGTTTGTCTTGTAACTTCAGATGGTTTTTAGTTCAAAAGATTTGTGGAATCGTATGCTCGAATGCAATGATACCAACTCCTTATACTGTACATGTATTTGTTTCCTCTCTCCCACTCTGTCAGGTTGTTGATATATGTTGATTGATCTTATATGAAATACAATATCAGTATGGGTACTCCACACAGGTGTTTGTTGGCACTAAGTTTGAGGTGTTTGCAACATTTCCAGTCATAAGATATGTATCTGTTATCATGGAGCATCATGATCAAATAATCCAATGAAGTGTGTTCTGTAGATTGAGTTCTGATTCTTGAAGTAAAGTAGGTTTCTTTCATTCAATAACTTATTTTGAATCAAAGCTAATCCCTTTTACATGAAGTCCTGTGTCACACAATACCCACCACAGTGAAGTGTGCCCATAGATATTATGGTGGCAGTTAGTAAGATGAGCCTCTACACTCCTAGTTGACTGTGGTATATTATGTGAACAAATCATGTTCTACCAAAATGATTATTGGCATAAGGATTTAGAGCTTAAATGTTTTAGTGTAAAAACTACTCTTTTGTGACCAAACCTTATACATAACTTGTGTACTTGTTCTACTTATCATACACTCTACACACCTTAGGTTCAGGAGAAAAGATTAAACTGTGTATATCAAAGTGGTTAGATTATCATGCATGTTTTTGGTTGATTACAGCAAATGTATAGCGTTGAATATAATTATGTAAGTTCCTTTTGTGAATGCAGTGTGAATAAGCAAGCTTGACTTACAGGGCTGCTGACAAAGCCTCTGGATTTTGAAACCTTTTGAAAAGCATAAAGTTTGTTCCAAATTACGTTTCAATTGTGTATTCTACTGAAAAACCATATTTGAGTTGCAAATTTTGCAAATGGTACATTTCCATTCAAGATTCATGCAGCAAAATGGTCGAATTACAACTCTGAAACTTTGGGGTTTGTGAAAGTTTCTTACTGCAATAATGATTGTTGTTAACAAATTTAGCCCATTTTTGTTTCCTTGATTGCTGAAATGTTGAAGCAAAAGAGCCAGAGACTTGTAAACTTGTTATTTGAAAGTACACCTATAATGATCCGAGAGTGGAAGGAGAAGAAAGGGAAGATTGTAAATACACTGTAGCTTGTAAATAAATTTCTTCTAGTATTCCAAATTGAACCCGACCAAAAAAAAATAAATGAAAATATGAAAAATGAAAATGAGTCATTCAATGACTTCAGTTACCAGGTAATGAGGATTATGTGTTATGTATATTAATATTGATGTAACATGATTTTTTGGGATAAATTGAGGCATTAGTTTGACTAGTGACTGACAAATGGCTACCAGATGATATTTGTTTATTGTAATTCTGTTGATATTATGTACACCTCAAAAGACTTTCGAGAAAGTTCTTATTTCAAAGGATCTCCATACTATACTATAGTTAGGTAAGCTAATAAACCAAGTGAAGTATTCTGTATTTATTTCCTGATTGCCACTTTGTTTAATTTGTAGGGAAAGTGCGATGCCTGGATTGGGGGATGTTTGTAATTTCTTTTCTTTCTTCTTCTTTACGGCTCTCTTCTCTTTCTCTCCGTCTCTCATGCTCTCTTTCTCTTTCCAGTATCCCCCTGTCTCTCACTCTCTCACTTTGGGCAATATGATATATGCAATCATGTGAAGAAAAAATTGTAGTTATCCTACTGGATGTAACATACAGGAAGTAACACTGTACATTCGTTACTCTTCTCTTAATGATTCTCAATGATGTATAATATATTTAAACCTCAGTCCATTAACAGAATGATGACATCAAGAAATATATATCTATCTATCTTTGATTGAATTTATTAGATTATATTTTCAAGGCTTCATTGTTTGCATTAGAAGAATACTTGGTTATTTGAAAAACAGTACACTAGGGCAGAAAGGTAGGTAAAGGCACTAGAAGGCATACTTAATTTGATGACCGATTCTACATTCACACAAACAGATATAATGTAAGTTGCAGCTATTTATCTGATTCTTTTCACATACAACAATGAGCATTACTTCAAAGTCAAAACAATTATAGGTGGAAATTGAATGATAAAATTTCAAACTAAAGGACTTTCAGTCATCAAATGATAAAGCATGTATTTTGTTAGTCTGGAGGACCAGCATATAATGCAATTTTTAAATCTATACTTATACAGATAAATCAAGACTAGAGCTAGGATTACATGAAATAGTCGTCCTAATAAAAATGTTACCCAAATTAATTTGACTTTGAATAGCTTTTGACAAAAAAATATGACACACAGATCTATGAACTTTGGATTAATGTACATGATTTGTAAATCTAAACATAAAAACATTTCTTGCTTTGATAATAATATATATTATTGTTCAAGGTGTTATCATACTGAAATGATGGAAGAGATATAAGACTGAACTGTAGGGAATAGACATCAGAAAATGTGCATACCGGAAGTTATGCAAATTGTACATTTTGTAATATATTAAACTACACAAGAATGATATGCAGTGATAAAATATAAACTGCACAGATCCCTCCACTCCAAAGATGTCCAAATGGAGGCTTGAATAATATTACTATTTACGTAAACAAAAAATACTTCACTGAACTTGTATATAAGAATAATTGAAAGTAGTATATTTGCATAAAGGGATAGCATTGTTCAAATCGACCCCAATATTTTATCTCCACATTTCTAAAGATAATGTTACAAACAGACCCGACTCTATGTGTATACAATAAAATTTTCTTAACCCTCAATTGCAAGTCCCCAGATACATGTAGGTACAAAGATACTTTAGTCACAGTATAGAGAGTTATCTTAGAAACCATTGATGTGTGTGTGTGTGTATTGGGTTTTTACAGATGTGTATCAATCAGATGTGATTATTTACGCCTGGGGATCAACCTTTAAATGTCACCATCCCAAAGAGGTGTGCATGTGCTGCATGTAATATCATCCATTATTGGATGGGGAGAAACCCCATCTCCTTGAGTGTATGGAAGTTCTATACATGTACTGGCAGACAACATCAAGTTTTACTACCTTTTCATGAACTAGAATCCCATAGCAAATATTTTGGGCTTCCTCATATATGATATCTATCATTCTAGATGAGAAACTCGCAGCATTAAACATCAGATTTCACAGTTTAAGAAAATAACTTCAATGAAAGATCCGGAGCAGATTCATTTGCATTGTCTAAAAAACTAACAAATGATTTCTAACTTAACCACTTTATATGGTACATGAAACTTATAGATGAACTCCAATATGCTTTCTGACTGTCCGCGTGATCAGTGCTTCAAAATAATCATTGTATGATGATATCATATACCGTATGAAGAAATCAACTTTTATTGTAGCAATTGGCTGAAATGTATAATTTCACAAACAGTAAGATGCACTTTCATATATTTGTCCTACCAGGTTTGTATATAGAGGTAGTACATATATTCTTTTGAGAAACTATTGACTTTTTGTACATTGTGCAGTAATATTATCATTATGTAGTATCCTGTAACCTACCTACCAATGTAATAAGCTGACTGGGTTTGAAAGATGTAATGCTCTTACCAAATCATTACTTTCTGCATGTGTAAGCATTTCATAGTCTGATAATCTACATATTTCACACACCATACATTAATATTTACAATCTTGGATAAACACAGAGTTGCTGATTCACGAGATGCTTTTGACATCAAAGTATAACATGCATAGACTAATTCTGATGCATTTCTTTAAGAAATACAAATCTACTACATTCATTCTACAAGCACTCAAGATAAATAAACTGCTTTGAAAACTTTCTATTATAAAAACATATGCATATACCAACAGTAGCCAACAAAACTATAAATTGACAAAGATTCACTATTAAGCTTCTATGTGGGTGGGTACAATCAATTTTAGTAACATGATTGCGTAGATCATGAAGTCACAAAGATTCATGATTAAGCTTCTATGCGGGCGAGCACAATCAGTTTTAGAACCACTAACATGATTGCCTAGAGCCTGAAGTCACATTGAATGAAGGTTATTCTTCTTCTTCCTGAGGAGGCATATTTCACTGAGTAGTTTGATATCAGCATATTGAGGGAGCATACCACTGGGCAGCTTGCTGTTATATACATAATGTTAATGTTAATGTTGTATCATCCTCACCTGGTAAAAATGATTTTCAAAAAGTTCAAATAAGAAAGACTTCAAATTCAATTACATCAAATACAAGTACTGTATTCATAGATACCAAATTGCTTAGTATCCTTCAAAATGTCCCTAAATTTGTAATGAAAAAAATTGTAACTCTTTTAGAAGTCTATGGTTGATTAAAATAAACTTTTAACCCCCCCCCCTCCCCCAATGATCAGATTCCTACAAAATCATTTGAAAATGGCTATTTTTTATCAGTATTTAAGATTCCCTTTACATTATCAGTACATTCTAAAGTAAATATTGAAACAAGAACTGCAGTGTCACTGTATTCTGGATCAATATTCAGAAAACCCGACCCTCCCTGCTATATAAATGATATCTTCACATTCGACATGAAATCAAAAAGCTGACAGAAAAATGACAGCCATGTCACATTAAATAAATATACCTCACAAACAAGACACCATCACAACATTAGCTTACATTCTTGAGGTATACAGATCATCCCTAAACAGATCTTTGATCAATCTCGTCTTTTTATATCTTCTTTAGAGACGTACTGTTAGACAAGCTGCATGTATAATATGTCACAAACAGACAAAGACGGTATCATTGGTATAAGGAATACAGTGCATGTAACTCAATTTTCATCAAGACATCATTATAAATTCAAATTGTCTTTATTTCACTTTATACAATAAAAAATCAACCCTGCAATTGTCAAGACTTTCTAAATATATATAAATATATATAGAGTGTATTTAAAACAGAATGACACAGGTATTTCAGATGTTTCACATATTTTTTAACACTTCCTAGTTTCAATGAAAATATGAGAATTCACTCTCTTAGAATGTGCACTAAAATTATCGGATTGTGGGCTAAATCACTTCATAAAATTGTTAAATTTAGATATGTGTTAATGAAAACTTGTTGGCTTCATAGAAACTTTAGATGCAATGAAGGAAACATTACTGCAAGTTTTCAACTTATCACTGATGTTGGCAGGCATGGTATTGTATACAAGTTAAATGAATTTTGTGCTTATTTGTATTTACATGAAGTGTTCCATTCACTTATAAATTTTTGCTTCAGTTCTTAGGAGCAATTGGCTTCCGTTTAGCGCTTCGTCGATCCTTAAAGTTCTTCTCGAGATTCATGGACACCTCCCTCTGTAGATTGATCTGTTTGCCTGCAGCGCCCTCACTGGTGACCCAAGGATGTTTAAGAACCTGACCTGCAGTGTAGCGTTTCTCCTTGTTCACCACAAGCAGGTGATTGATCAGGTCCTTAGCAGCTGCATCGGGGAAAAGGAAAAGTCAAGTTGGTTAAAGATCAAAGTAGATTTTTATGAAAATAAGAAAGAAAGAAATCTTTAAGAAAGGAAGGGAAAGATTGGAGAAATATAGAGTTATTATAGAGAAAAGGGGGATAGAAAGAGCTTGTGAGAGAAAGAGACAATTGTAAAGACAGTCAAAACCATTTGACAAACACACATTCTTCACTCAAAATGTTGTATCACTGAAGCATAAGCTCATAAAACTCCTAAATAATCTTCTTCCTACTCTTTCAAATCAGAGCCCGGTAATGGTTACTAGTCAATCAGATGAAAGTCCATGCAACTATGATGTGAAACAATATAAATTATTGCATAAAGAATTAAATGTGATAAAAGTGAAAAGAAGATTTCATCAGCACTAGCTTTCACATCATTTGCGGACAATTCTGGACAAGATCCCACTTTCATACTCTCAAGAAAGCTGTTTTATTAATGCATTTTATGACATAATTGCTACACGAAGAATAAAACCAATCCACTTACAATACCACTAAACTATGTGACAGTTGATCTTTTTTCTTATTCTTCCTAAGCACCAACTGCAATTGAATTGAATTGAATTGAATCATGCCTGATTTACATATAAAAGCAGCTTACCTGAAGAGATGTTATCCCAGTAAGGTGCAACGAAAGAGAATGCTCCTTCCTGGATGAGTTCAAAGAGTTCCTCTTGGTCTCTATCTGGGCTCCTGAAAGGAGGGAACCCACACAGCAGGATGTAGGTGATCACTCCAATGGCCCACATGTCCACCTCTAAACCATATCCTACAATACATAGAAATAAACATAAATAAGATGCTGGTTAAGTTGAGAATTTTTTTTACAGCTGATAATCCAGCCACGATTTCATATGCAATTAATCTATGATTAGTAGTATGAGAGAGAGAGATGGCATCCTGAATGAATTTTGATAGAGATATAAAATAATAAAATTGATGCTGCAGAAGGAAACAATGTAAAGAAGCATTTTATATTTTGAAAATTAGGAGAATCAAAATAGGAAGCACAAAGAAATAAAGATTATTGAAGTCAATGTTGCACATATAAGAACCAATGTTTGAAAAACTGTGTTCTTTCTGTGTATCAGAACATTTGATTTTGAATATAACGAATTATGATATATATTCAAATGCTTTTAATATTCAAATTGCTTCATGAAAAATTACATAGGAAAATGCCTTTGGCAATACTATTTCTACGTAATGCAATGGAACTTTTGATATATCGTCAGTGATATCTGAACTCCTATACCTTACCTGTCTCTCCTAGGATCTCTGGTGCTACATATGTAGGTGTACCACACACAGTATAGATAGGCTCCTTGACTTCCATTGCCAGACCAAAGTCAGCAAGCTTCAGCGTGATCTCTCCCGATTCTGATTTATTCACCTACAATGATAAATATTCAGAAAACAATTTAGTTTAATTCAATTTAATGTATTGCTTCCACTATAAATACATTATGACGAGAGAAAACCTTATTCCATGCTGAATGTATTGTATAACAAACTTTTCAATTATTAGATTGAATACAGTCAAGCTGAATGAACTCCATCATTGCATCATGTTCTATGAAAGGAAATACATAATGGTGATTGATGAAATTAAAAATAATAATAATAAAGTTCACATCATATCTAAAACTCATTTATAATGACCTTTTGACCTGTATCTCATTAACAACCAGGCTCTCAAACCAATTATGATGAGATAAAAACGTTTTAAAGGAAGATATACATGTACAATCTTTTCTCTACATCCTTTAGGTTTGATATTCATTTGGGAAGGATGAACTTTGCTCAGACTTACCAGCAGGTTTTCAGGCTTCAAGTCACGATGCACCACATTCAGGTCATGGAGGTACTTGAGAGCCTTGGCCAGGTCAGTCACCATCAAAGCAGCATCTCTCTCAGTGAACTTGACACTTTCTGTGATAGCATCAAAGAGATCACCTCCTGTTACGTACTCCATCACCAGGTAGATATGACCCCGAGTCTCGTACTCCTCGTACAGCCTCACAATGTTAGGATGACGAACATGCTTCATGATAGCTATCTCATTCTCCACCATGTGTTCCTTGTTCTTAACCTTAGCCTTCTCAATGACCTTCAAGGCAAACACGTCTCCGGTCTCCTTCTGAGTTGCTTCATGGACATCCGCAAAGTTGCCATCACCGATCTTAGCCCCAATGTCGTATTTCACCAATATGTCAGACTTCTTCACAAGAGTTCGAGGCTGGTGAACAAACCTTTCTTTGGGTGGCTCTGGAGAGGGAGTGTCACCTTCATCTCTTTTGTAGACAATGTTTTCATCCCTCGGAGAGCCAGAAGGTGAGGGAGTATCTTCAGAATCCTTCTTGTGATTGGAATCTTTCTCTGCATGTCTACCTCTTTCCTTCCTTAGGTCTGCTTCAAGCTGCACAAGCCTCTCTGCCTCTTCTCGTTTCCTGCGCTCCTCTTCTTGTCCCTCCTTGTATCGCAATGCTTCTTCTGCTAGTCTCTCTGCTTGATCCCTTGCCTGTTTCTCTGACAGTGCTCTACTTTGTGCTTCCTCCCTGGCCAACCTCTCTGCTTCTCTTGCTTCTCGTTCTGCCTCTTCTTTCTCCCTGAGCTTCTGTTCTTGCTGAAGTCTCTTCTCTTCTTCATCGCGTGCTCTTCTCTCTGCTGATGCTCTTCTTGCTTCTTTTTCTTTGACATTCATTTCTGCTTCAAGTCTTGCTCTCCTCTCTGCTTCCTCTTTCCTCTTGAGATCTTCTTCATCTCTATTTCTTCTCTCAATCTCAACCTTTGCCTTTCTCTCTGATTCTTCCCTTCTTGATGCTTCATCTGCTGCTCTCCTTTCTGCTGCTTCTCTGGCTTCTCTCTCTGTCTGAGCTTGAGCTTTCAACCTAGCGCCCTCTATTTTATGCTGCGAATCAGCTTCCAAGAGTTCTTGAAGTTTCTGTCCCTCTTCTTTCTCTCTCCTCTTCAACTCTTCCTCCTTCATTCTCAATTCTGCCTCCTTTCTTGTCAGTTCTTCTTCTCGTTCTCTGTCCTTCCTCTCCCGGTCACCCTGTTCCTTTCTCTTCAATTCCTCTTCCTTTAGCCTTAATTCTTCTTCTCTCTGCTGTAACTCTGATTCCCTCTTCTTGATATCTCCCTGCATTCTCTCTTCTAACTCCTTCCTCCTCCTCTCCAGTTCCTCCTCCCTCTTTCTTTCATTGTCCGTTGGATTCAGATTAGAACCATCAGTTGTCAAATCTGACTCCCTGCTATCATGCAATCTAGAATCACTGTCCTTCAGTTTATTTCTGTCTTTTTTGCTCTTCCCTACCTTGACTTCTTCATCACTTATTCCGCTGTCATGTTTTGTTCCATCTTTCTTTTTCCCCTTTCTTTTGCGGATGGTCTGTGCATATGGATTGTCTGGGAACAGTTCTTCATAAATATCAAGAATTGCATCATCTGAGAGGCTGCTTCTTGATGGAGATGCAATAAACACACCCTCTTTATCTCTATAAAAATCAACCAGACTCTTCACCTCTTTCCCCTTCAACGTATACAGCTTCCGTACCCTGTTGTTCTTGTATTTAGGCATCCCAAAGGCATCAGACACATCCTGGATCAATTGTTCATAAGACTGTACACTACGTTTGTTGATCAGCAAAGACACCATCTTCCTAGGCTTTGGTCCAGTCTTGATAATCTTGACAACCCTAGGCTTGATGGGGCTTCGGTCTGAGTGTAGGATACCCAAGGCTTTGGAATCCCCATCAAGACTTGCTCCAGGTTTACCCCTGTTATGGGCAAATGAGCCTGGCCCTGTGTGACCAGAGCCAAAGGTTGTCCTGCCGTACATCTCTGCATACTTTCCTTCTGTAGGGTACGACAGCCCAACAGGGATGTGTGTGTAAAGATGTGCATCGCTTTTTGGATCCTTCCCTGGAAATGGAATGACAAAAGAGATGAAAGATAAATGATTGGTTGGAATTATACATCAAATAGGAACAAACAATCAAACATGAAATCAGAGACAAACATTCATGAATAGATTACATCATTCAGGATGAAAATGGAATACACAATGAACTTTCATGAGCATCAGATTATTAGTGTAAATATCTATGACTATCACAACATACGGTATATCTTATAAAGTTAACTGAATAAAATGAAGTTCTCAAGAAGTATGGTGTAAAAATTTAGCAAAGGTGTAAATATTTAGCAAAGGTGTTAAGTCTGAGGAAACTAACATGTCAGCAGCAATCTCCTGTTTTTGTTCCAGTACATCTTGTGATCATGGTCAACACAAATGCATAAATCACAGAAATATCAATCCAATGGTATGAAATCAAAAGAATGTGTTCAAGGAGAAAATGATCCTGTCCACATTAAGTTCTAAGATCAATTAAGCCCAATCTCAAGTACATCTGAATATGAATTGAGGACACTCAAGTGTTTGTTTGGGGTATTAGATTCGTTGTCATGGGATCTTGTACATGTAGACCAGTCCTACAAGGCACTCAATTGCATAGCTATTGAGAAATCCCAATAAAGCATATTGAACAGCCCATACTCTAAGTTCTCATGCCACATTCTTGGGGCTGTATGAAGTGGTTGCTATCGATACAACAGAGACAGTGCTGTCGTAGACATGAACAGTCAACATATTAAGACGACAAACTCCTCCTATTAAATTATTTACAAATTTCACCTCTTTACATGGCAAGAAAAGTGGTGCTAAATCAAACAAAATCAAGTGTGAATTTGACAGCAGACTGGTTTTTAGATATGGTAATTGGCTAGATAATGGGTGAATATTAATATATTTCTATTCATATAAATGGACATTCCCTCGGCCTCGGGAAGCTTTTCTCTTTGTATAATCATCCCATTGCGCTCTTCTTTGGAATTGATTAAACATTTATTCAACCCTCTTTCTACATCATAAGTGATAAATGATTATAGTTATAAAAATATTTATTTCTTGAGCAGGGTAGAGATTTTTAAAATATTTTATGGGTGATAATATACTGTCACATGGCAACATCATCTAGTTTCTACAGACTCTCCTAATTGTTAATGCTAGCATTGTACAGCTACACATGTACATGTACAAGTATTACAAATTACAATTCAGCATAACCTGTGTTCATCTCATTCTTCAAAACATGTATGCATTTAGACTACATTCCTTTGCCACAAAATACAGTTTGGTTTAATTTTGATAAAAACATCCTTGTCTTTTCTTGCTCTACATGATTTCTATTTGACTAATATTCTATCACTTTTGTTCACTTGTTCGTACTGACCAGCAACAGATTGGGGTTGTTAAACTGCTTGCTCTAGCCGCCCAATGCCCACAACATTTATGACCATTTTTGCATCTGTCCTTTTACCCCTTTCTGTAATGCTTCTAGGTTTGTACATGAAATCAGCACTAGCAAACTTTCAACAGTCAAATTTGTGGTTTTACATCTTTGCATCATTGTAAATTTGGTTTTGAATATCTTCCATGGGACCAAATCTTCACACATAACTTTTCTTTCACACATAATTTTTTCAGAAGAAAAAAAAAAACTGTAAATAGTCCAAACTTAGATGACAACATTTAAATTCTTAGATGAGATTTATTACCCACAGTACAGAAGGGAGTAATAATACAATATTGGTAACCCTTGAGTGGTATATCAGATACATGTACATGCATTCAGTTCGCGAAGACTGCAAGAGTCAAAAGAATAACTTCATACATACAAATTTGATATATCTACAGTGAAATTTGCTGTGGGCACAAGCGCTTGAAGCCAGCAGCCACCAGCCACCACTGCTAAAGAATAAATGTTGCACGCTTGCACACATGCAGGATTGTATATTAAGAGAAAATCACACTCATCATATATGGTAACACTGATTCTCCATCGATGGAGTGACGTCATATGCAGAGCAAAAGCAATATACATGTATGCTAACAATAATGAACTTGATCAAACAAAGGGAATATATTACAATAGATTATTTTATTCTCTTGGAAAAGAGGCTTGTACTGTATGTATAATAATCTTGAATGGTGCAAAATAATTCTTCGATTACATTGCACCTGTAGTCTATTACAAAGTACCCTGCTTCTTACTTGAACATGCTTTAAAATCATATGACCTTTCTTGTAAGACCATCTAGTTTGTTTCCCTTAAAATTGCTTCCTATTGAAACCTGTAATATTAAAAGCAAGCTGTCTATAAAGTTTACAAACCCACTTTGGCTGTGCCCTTGAATGGTCTATTTATACAGGTTTCACTGTAAATACAGAGCTGCCAATCCCAACTGACAAAAATCTTATTCTTTTCCCCCCAAATTCCAATTTTAAAATAAAAATCCTATTTTTGATCGATAGGTACTTTTTCACTGGGAACATGCGTTTTTGTGTGTGTTTGTTTTGGTGCAAAATCGTATTTTATTGTAGGGGAAATTGTTGGCAGCTCTGGAGTAATTACAAGTACTTTGTAATCAATATGGATAACCGCTTGATAGAAAAATAAATATCCTCCAATCTTCAGAGACTTTGGCTGTCTCTTGGATTAAAGCATACTGCTATGTACTGTATGTAAAAAGATATCAAGTGTTATTTTGTATTCATATTACCTTGCCAGCTACAATTACCGGTACAACAGCGTCTCTGTTGCCTTCCCCAAACATACTTCTTGAAATAGATTGGATATCCGTTTGGCATTGTAATACATTAAGTCATGAGATGTGATGTATACAATGCACATGCATGTACTTTACTTCCTCTCTCCTCTTGTGTTCACGGTTTATGATAGTGATTGTATAGATGCTGTACAAACTATACAATGAACTTGAGCATACACTGTGAGCATTTCACCATCCTTGAGCAGTATTTATTCCATTTTAAAAATATTTCATCCTAAATTCCAAACTTCTGATTGTGTAGAAAGATCAATTGTAGTCCTATTTGGAACACAGCATCCATTTCAGAGAAAATATGATCTACTTTTCAATCCATGGAGGTGAACAAAATCTCTAGCTTAGATACTGGATATCCATAGTAAGTCCATTCCAAAGATGTGGAGGAATCACTTTTGTATTACTGACCAATATTTAACAAATTCAAATCTTAAACAAACACAATTTTTAGCCGAGTTAAGATACATGTAAGCAGAGCTTCCATTTAGTTTTTTTTTAAACCCAATAACAATGAGTGCTGCACCCAAAAACTTTCATTCAACAGATTTTACTAGTTGCAATTAATTCTAGTGTATGACGCAGTCCCAAATAAAAGTTTGGCCATTTTTTTTGCAATGAGCACTTCGTCAAATATGACACTATTTGCTCTCCATAAAAATATGATGTCTTGTTTAAGCAGGCTTGCAAACAATCTTGAGTCAGATGAGATGAAGTACATCATAATGATAATAGAAAGATTTGTCTTTCTTGNGATTGATGTGTTTGCTACATGTACATGTAAAAGTATACTTTCACTCCAAAGAGGAGTCGATCTACATTATTCAGGATTTCTTTTGCACATTTCTTTAAATTCAAATTCTAAAATCTATGGCAAAGTAAATAGCTGTAGTATATTGTTGAATCTTTAATCAAACTAATTTCCACGTTTGCATTAAAAAAAAAATCACTGAATACAAACCTTTATGAGCTTGTCCAGGAGACTTGCCTGGTATATTTACACTAGGACTGCTTCCCATTCAAAGAACTTATGTGAGTCATTTTAGTTTCAATATATGATGATCTACATGTATGATCCAAGCTTTAAACAAATTCATTCATGTCTCATCATCACACACAAATGTAGTTCATATCCTGATTAACAGTTAGACCTTGGAAAACTGTTGAATGAGATTGTCTATTCTAGATTTATTAACTGAAACCAGAGTGATAATAGAGTCCTCAAATGTCTGCAATGTTACTACTTCACCACACCCTGGCTTCTATAAGAAAAACATTTGATTCCTCAAACGAGATGTCCCTATTTCCTGCGATTGAGTAAGAAATCTACTTGTCAAATGATCACAAACATATGTACGTATACACATGCATGTACAAGTAGACAAGATCATAATCTTGTAAAGTCTACTCTTTATTTGTCTTTCAAACATGGTGATTATCATTACCAAACATTGATAAACTACAGGTGCTTAAAGGTAGCCAGGCTTCAGGGGGGTAACATGGGGTGATACAAGAGGGCCAAGTATAAACCGGAAACTTTTATGACGATTCTTCAAACATTGAAACTGAAGCTTGCATCAGAGTATTTATTTACAACGTGAGCACCAGTAGTGCCATTAGGTGATAATTTGGGTGTCGTAAGGTAAAGTCATGGTATTATTTGTTATTGAACCAGACTTTGATCACCACACTCAGATGCTAACATTTTTATCATTCTTTGGAGAAGAATTAAATGTTTTATTCATTTTATATTCAACCCATTACAGATAACAATAATTTTGATGGACTAAAAAATGCGATATATCTAGCAAAGCTGCAATTCAAGTAACAAAAAAAATCAATCAGCTACTTCAACCAAGAAAATGCAAATTCCCTGCTTCAACATTGCTACATTTAACTGGAAGACCATTTTTCCTGGATAGCAGTTCATGGAAGTCCTACAATAAACAGAGCAGAACTCTCTTACCCTTCTTCATTAGCACTAATATGCTGACATGAATACTTACTAATGTACATATTCATGGATGAACGGATGCAAAGGACAAGTTGACATCAATGACAGTGGACATTATAGATTCCTCCCACTCACTATCATAATATTAATCCAATTTGAAATTGATGACAATTGCGGTAGATAATAAACATTTCCACTGCAGCAATAGCTGGTCGTGCAAAGACCAATAGTACTCTACAACCGGCATAATGTTGTACTTTGAAGCATTCACATTAATTCTATAATACTCAGAAAAAACAAGGTCATCATGTTTATCAAAAGAGATAATAAACACAGCTGCTCTAGTAAAGATGTTTCAGCTACAAGTAAATCCTGAGGATATACATAAATGGGGGTATCTGCACAGTATACAAAAATACTAATCAAGCCAAAGAAACTTTCTGTTCATCAAAGTAGATATCAAAAAAGGGTTACATAATCTAAATTGGTACTTGAGCTTTTGATGCAACAATCTATTTGTTCAGCTCTCTTACATTAACCTGGTAAGTTCTTACCAAGGGCAGTTAGGATAGCAACAACAAGCAAGGGCTCTTATATTTGCTTGTACAGGACTCACTAGAATGCAGGTACATGTAAGTATACTGTTTACCGTTGCTATGACAAAGGGGTGTGATTTGCAGTGTCCAGAAACTGACAATGGGACATGTAATGCTAGAGCTTAAAATATATGTATAACTGCATGTCCATTGTGCATGTACATGCAGTTTGAAGTGTGAACAAATCCTCTATCCTCTTTAATTATAGAGTCTGTACTTAATGTATGTGCCCAAGACTAGCCTGTACTAGATGCCCACATAAAGTAGTGTAGCCATTCCTTACAACAGAGAATGGCAAAATTAGGCTGGACTCAAGTTGTGATGAAACTTTGTTTAAATATCAAACCAAGAGTCTGTGCCTGCATACCGGTATTACATTAAATATGCTTGTCTAATTGTGACCCAAGTTGTTTCACTGTGTGTTTTACAGTTCCTAACTGATCTTATGCATTTATAAGAAACCTGTGTGTTTTGAATATTGCTTAGTTTTGAAATGCTAACTAAGAGTATATTTACACATCTGAACCGTAAAATGAGCTGAAAAATTATGAAATTCAGATGACAAATTAGAAATTATAAATTACAAACCACAAACAATATACATTGTAGCTATAACAATCATACTGTCCTCAAAAGAAATATGACAAGTCTCTTTAGACCAACATAACTTGTTCCAACTCTACTGCCATATTTATGTTGAATAGTAATCATGTGAAAAAAAATCAATAATATGTAATAACTAAATTAATAATAATTTCATTTGTTCTTCTGTGTAATTTGTGAGGGTACTAATTGAGTGTAAGCAATAATTGAGACACAATGGATGTACTTCAATTCTAGATTCAGGTGATACTTACTTTGAGCTCCTGTATTCCAGGTAGGAAACGCTGTCGAGGATTTGTACTTGATCTTCTTTAACCTCTCAAAAGAAGCACAGACATAAGACTCTCCATTCTTAAGTTCTTCAATGTCTCTGACCTTTGTTCCATCAGGTGTAAAGATCTGCCTTACACCGTAAGGTAGCTTCATGTCCCTGGTGAGTTCACTCAGAAGGTCTTCAAATGAGGTGTACCGATGTGGTGTTATCAACATCTTCTTCCCCTTGAAGAAGCGGTCACCATTGCGGAAGAAGATGATCTGACGAGGTCGCCTCCTCTCCTGGTACTGTTCGTGGGTCAGGTCACGGAGTTGCCGGGATGCAGCGGCCATTGTTCTTGGTGATATCAAGGATGGCTGGACACTTCGAGGGGACAGAATGTTCAACGGCATCGAGAGAGAAGAGTTGTTATGTATGGAGCGGGGACTGAGCGAGGTGGCCATGGCAGTGGGTGGATCTGTATGGGGAGGGCGTCTTTTGCTTTTTCTTGCTCGGATGGCACTACTTGGTAATGGGTACTGTAACAGTGTGTCTTGGCCAGACGATGATGCCATCCAACCATTGATAGGTCGGGGTTGCCTTGGCTTGGTCATGCCATCAATCTGATCTTACTCTACATCATACATTCTTGGCTTGAAATACAGTTCTGCAGTAAAAAATGGAATATAAAAACACAGACCATTAATTGGCATCGCAATGATTTCAGGTTTAAAAATAGTGATACTTTGTGGAAATGAACTGGAAAGGTAAAGCATACACTGTACATGAATGTATCCTTGTGCAATTTCTTTTTTAGAGTACCTTGATACCTTCATGTTACATTAACGTCATTTTGAACAAGACCTACATGTACATGAATCACATGTACATGCACAAGCCTTAACATGTGCAGGTACATATACCAATCTAACAAATACATGTGGGCAACAATGAAACAAATATGCTTAAAGGTAAAGACCAGTTTGGGAAATGCCCCCCTCTCAAAAAGTGAAATGGAAGCTCTTATTACCAATCATATGAAAGAATAAGTTTTGACTAATACATGATGATAAAAATTTTGCCGGGAAACCGCCTACTAATTGATATATTTGGTAAATTAATTTATCTATTTGGACATGATATACAATGTATATAATGCATGTGTCGCGCACATGTGCTTAGTCCCATATACATCTTTCTGTGTACAGTGTTTGTAACTTTACGAAGACTGGGCCAAATTTCTTATCATTTTGATGATTCTAGAACCTTGCAGTATATACACACCAATACTTATTTGCTAGATGATCAACCTTTTCTGATCGATTCCACAACGTTTCTTTCACAATGCAATTGCACCATAACTGGTCTTTATCTTTTAAGTTTAAAAGGCCAGGTGAAATATCATCATAACCTGCTTTTAATAATCATCACTATTTCCAAAAACTCCTAAATGCAAAGATACATAAAAGATATACAAACTTGAACTGCTCTCACAGTATTATGTACTTGGCATCAAACTGAGAATATGGCACCGCAGAACATTAATATCAGAAGAAAGTTACCGGTACTTGAAATTGACAAGTATTAACACATACACACAAAAAAATCATTAAAAAGGGGATTTCTTAACAATAACATCTCAATTACACATACCGGTAATGGAAGACATATTTGGTAGTCTAAGTCTTTTATATTTGACACATTAATTAGATAAGCTCGAGTTCTGGTAATAATAGAAAATAAATTCAGAATTCAACAAAACTTACACTGGATGTTCAAGATTACAAATAAATGACATGTGCCAAACGATTTTGGTAGAAAATCGAGTAATGAGCATATAAAGATAAGGAATTCAAGGTACATGTAAATAGGGCAGGCACCATAGGTGGTATTCCGGTAGCGCGTGCTAAGTTAGCGCATACTTAAGGGTGCGTTTAATCGACACTTTTTCACTCTAGAATCACGGTTTCTAAAGACGTTTAGTTTAAAACGCAATGCGTTCAAGCAATTTTTTTGGTCGGTCGTTAAAATAAACGTGTTTAAAAACACAAACATGAAACGCTGAAAAAGATGCGTTTTGTATCATGATTCTGCAGAATCACGGTCGCTAAAATTTGATTGAACGGACAGAGTTCTCAAATATGATTCTATGACGTCATTTTCGTGGCCTGTTCCGATTTGGGCAAAAACCACACGCCTGTTTTTCATGCAATTTGCTTTCACTATACCATGCTCTTTATCATGGCATGTTCCGTTATGTTATTCCTTGTTTTCCTTCTATCATTTTCTCTTTCTGTCTTTCCTCATGTTATTCTTTATTCTTTCCTTCTATTCTTATGTTATTC
>BEXV01000001.1:15036-26707 GCA_003118195.1 Hemicentrotus pulcherrimus | reverse complement strand
GGGGGGGGGGGGGAGGTGGCAGTACCTGTGGTATTCAAACTCTCTCGATATGGACTGAAGATACTCTCACCTATTATTGTGTCATTACGTAATCATTTTATTGTGGTGTGAAGTATACATACAGCACCCACTGATGCCAGGTGTACACGATCGGAGTATGAAAATGGGCATGTATGTAGACCTACGTGATCTGTTGGAGTCATATTTTACGTTATGTCAGTGTCTGCTTCATATTTAAAGTTAAACATACTATAGACTTATGACAATCATAAAAAGATTCAAACATTATGTCAACAAGGCTTTAACAGCACACCCGCCTTTTGCCTAAAATTACAGTAATTTGCAACGTCAGTGCTTTCGCAGTGGATGTTATTTGTTTATTGGTTGTTAGTCTGTGAGGTAAGTTGGTCATCTTGTTGTTTCATTGTAACAAATGTTGATTATTATCGTTTTTGAGATATTATGCCTTGAGATAATCCCTTTGACTATACACTTTACATTTTTTTTTTTACTTTACATGATAGTTTGTATCGATATTGAAGTACTTTCTATCGATATTGAAGTACTTTGTACATTATCCTGCATACAAACAAGAAACAAAACCAGTCTGAAGTGTTGTTACACAATCATTATGAATTATATCTATACATTGCATTGTGTCTCACTAGGATTGATAAGAGATAGGCTTTTAAAAGAAAACCTCATTTGAAAATTTACTATCTAAATTAGATTGCAATGGCGTACTTATATACATGTTATAGATACATGCACCCAACATGCATTCTGTAGAATCATTACAAATCACTTTTATGGGGCCTCTTGACGGGATCTTCATTCAGCTTACAGCTTCCTGGTAGAATCATTGGAATGCATAGAGTACAATCATTTTCAAATTATAAGTGTTATGTTTAGAATCATTGAACTTAACTTAAAGTATGCAGAGTGAAGTTGTATAGGCACTGCTCATTATAATTTTTAATAAAATGCATACTCACAAGGCGATTGAATGCAAGGGTCTTCTCTACAAAGATTGATGCACACAATTATGCACATGACTGTATAGGGAGTCTGGATTAAACTACCAAAGCAACAACACCTATTTCTGCGGGTTCCATTTTGTTGTCTCTATACTTGTTTATTTAGCCTAATAGTTATTAGTATCCAACCCATAACACAACAATACGCAATGACATTTATCATTTCATTTTGTCATTTCTCGTCAACCATGTCCATTCTTTGCAATGTACCTTGAGCTGCATTTCCAAACCTGAACAATAGTCTAGGAAAAGAGATTAGTTACACGAAAAAGTGACGGTAATACCCTTGGGAAGCAAAGTCCCGTCAATTATGTGTAGTACCGTAGGTAACAAAAAAGGGGAAAAATCCAGAAAATACATGTTCACTGTATACATCAAAATGTAGAGAAGCCAACCTAGGCCTACTACTAATCAGCTTTATGATAAGAGCATCGAGTTCTAAGGACTTAGTTATTGCTTGTATTATTGATTCAAAACATGACTTATGCGAGAGAATGCGAGAATGCACTCACGATACAGGTTATCCTTAGTTTTCTCTATCACACACACGATGTTTGGAATGATCTCTCATTGATGTTTTTCTTTTACTTTTTGCCCACAGTGCAGTTCAGTCGATGTTCCATTCTCAGTTACTGTCGACTAGATTCACTCAAATCTAATTCAATTTGTATAAACCACCCCAAAACAAATATATTTGTAAATACAATTGCATATTATGTTTTCATTTTTGAAGAAGAAAGAAGAAGAATAGAATGAGATAAGCAACCCCTCCCCCGGAAGTTTCGTATTCTAATTATTTGGACAATAACCTCATAATTATTTGGGAAGGGAGGTGACAAAAATAGTGCGAGTAGCCTACACTCCATTGCCACTCACTCACTTGGAAATAAAAGTAGTGAGAAAGTTGATGTTTTGGTAATAAGTGAGGTGAGGAGAAGCCGAGCTGTGAATTTAACTTATAACAAAAATGCATAGATACCCCTGGATAATAACAAGCGCGTAAAACTACTTGAGTGCTAGAAAATGATGCATAGCAAATCCAGGATATTGCCTAAGGAGGGTCTTAACATTTTTAAATATTTTTCTGCAACTATAATGTCAAGAGGGTAAATTGCCCTCTCGCCCATCCTTCAAACACGCTATAAGTGCTTGCTATGAGACATGGCGTGTATGTGGAGCATTTGCAGTAAAGACTGATATGAAATAGTATGTCATTGATTTTATCTCTTTCCTATAATGTTGTTTCTTATGCCATGGATGACGGTTCATTAATTTTACTGATTCACTGCACTAAAAAGAAAAAGAAAGTAAGTACAAAACGAGAGATAGGAGAAGAGAGAAGGGGGCGGTTGCATAGAGTCATGAATATTCCAAGGTGGCGCATAATATTCCAATTCAGCTCATTATAGAGAGCGAAGCAATCAATACCATCGTCTGAAACAGAGGTCAACAGAAAGCGGGAAATTGTATTTCTGTCGGTATAGCGGTAATAATAATGTATGCGGATATTTAACTCGTTCTGTATACAGTTTGGTGATCGTTCATCAGACCGAATAGATATGGGGTATTTTGTCGTGCAAAAATGACTCAACCGTATGATTTTTTTCGAATTGTATACAGTGCATTATATTTTACAACTGACTTATGACTGTTGAAACAAGTCATTTTATTGCTTTCGTCTCATTTTTTGCAGGAGAAGCACGATCTAGCCGGTGACTCTTGTCTGAATTTGATCACTGATTGTTCCGATTGGTAAGCTGACAGTTATTGTATTATTGTTTATGTGAAGCATGCCAGATAGAATCGATATCACGTTTTACTTGTCTATGTGTATGCATTATCACTGTTTCAGACCTAGGAAAGGTGCATGACAAAATCATATCCTTCAGGGCAGACAGAGACCGCAACATGCCTTTGGAATAAAAATTAAAATCAGCCCAGACGTGTCCTAGATCTATAACATTTTTTTCTTCTCCTTGGTCAAGCGGCACTCCGTCTTCAAATCGATCTGCCTCAAGTACCGGCCTTCGGGGAGTTCCCCTACATGATTGTTCATGTACTCTCCACCTGACTGTATACCATTCAAAGATTGAACGAGAGGGTCTGTTTTGTTGTGGACCATACGGTTTTATTACTGCAGCATTGTAATATGGACATTTTAGGGGAAGTTGTCATGACGTATGTTGCAAAGGAAGAACCACATAATTGTTACGATTAGGATAATACACTTGGCCTGTATGATTGATGAAAGACCTCGTAATAGAACCCATTATCTGAGCAGCATGCACGAATGAGTCAGACATTAAGATCTGATCCTATTTCGCAGTGTAGCCTCCATGATTAAGGGGTTTCATTGAGAGCGTAAGGGGGAACGTGAGAAAGACTTAGAGGATATGCCTCAAATTCTCCACATCCCTCTTAGGATGGTGCGTCTTAATGACAAGAAGAAGTTCACGGGACTTACTCCTAATGTCAGCTAGAATATCAACCATACCGCAGATTATCAGAGAGCATGATTGCCGATTGCATGTTTCCAATATTAATGACGGGTGTTGAAAGTGATTGATAACTGTGGTTGGAACATCTGATGGCGGCGAACGTTTATTGATGAATGAAAAGGCAAAGCAAATGAAATGGCTTTCTGTAAATTCGACGTTAAAAGAAGAATGCTTTCACCTTAATTCAGGATGTTCCGAGAGTTTATCTGGGCAACGTTTCACGAGACCGCCATACATAACTACACGTTCACCGATATCTCATTAAAATGCATGTAATTACAAGTAATTCATTGGATTATCAGTGGACTTGTACTTGACCATTTCGTGGAACAATTTGATGGATTGACAAACCAGGGAAACAAGAGAGAGACTGAAATAACCCTCGAGACTAACAGCCCACAAGACCGACAATAATAATAATGATAATGATGATGAAGTTAATATTGATGATAATAATAGTAATTGCAATAACAATAATGATGACAATGATGACACATGACATTTATCAACAGAAGTCGCATCAGCCTTTAACCCTGTTCTCTTCTTGAGGCCCTTTGATTAGTATCATCAACCCCAACAAATGCCATGCTTTGCAGGTACCTATGGTACAACTGTTCGGAGAGTGGAAGATGTAGATTGACCGGGGAGGGAGGGGTGGGGGCAAGTACCCCTTTAAACCTTACTGGATCAACCACTAATTCCTAATTCTTTACAAATTAATTGAAAATTAATGACCACTGAGGAATATTCAGTGAACAATCATTGATTAGATCTTATATTCTGTTAGAGAGGGTGTTCAAGTTTGCAGTGCACCAACATCGAATGTTGGATATTATCTAAACAAAGGACTAAACAAAGGATAAATCACTTGAAAATACATTTAATCACGATATGAGATGCTTTATCGTAGAAGACACTTTCAAACTTATAGAATACTGCTTTGTAGGCTTCCAAGTTCAAGATTTTTATAAGCCTAGCATATGACCTGAAACTTTTGAAATCTTACGTGAAATCTCAAAATGATAGTCATGCATTGGATGGCAATTTTGACACGACTCTATCATGGCGCGTTGCCAAAGTGTTGTGCTGACTTCATGTTGTATGGATTCGTTCTTTAACATGTCCACAAATGTCACATACGTTATTAAGCAAGTTGCTGTTTTCTCTTCCCTCTCTTTACAGTCCTTGAGAAAAGAAGTGTGTTGTCAATGAAATATGATGTTATATGCTTTATCCATGCGAACCGTTTTTAAACACTTCAAAAGATGAGTGCAGGCGCAAAGATGAGCACTGTTAATAAGTCTAGCACTGTTAGTTTGTTAGCGTCATGATTTAGTCGAGGTCGTTATTTACTGCTGAAGGTAAAAATTCAATTGTTTTCCTTTAAAACAAAGTTATAAAAGTGCTTACTTAAATTTGTCGGCTTGGCGACAATTTACTTATTGAGAAAACATTTGAAATTCCGAAAATCATAATTGGATTTGAAAGTCCTTGTATTTTGATTTGTATAAACTCTTTTAAGTAGACAAGTAAAAAAAGGTAGTAATGTATTCAGAAAATTCATCCTTTCTTTCACTGAATGAAATGTTTCATTTTCCTCCTTTAATGCAGGTGGCCAATTACTATTGTCCAAAACATTGTCAAGAACTGAGATCGTGAAGTTAAGATGGCAGTCAAAAGCTTTGGAAAGGATCTAATAATATTCCTAACCTTGGCGTCTTCTTGGACATTCGGAGCCGCCGTTGACGTAAGTGTTGACTTCGGAAATGCTGATTTTGTTATATTAGAAGCTTTTAATGAAATCGAGCTCAACGTAACGGTCACATGTTTTACCAAATATGGCGGAGACTTAAAATTCGTGTCAGCAGATGAATCAGTATTTACTGTTCGTGATAACATGAGTAAGATTGAGTGCTTTCCAGGAGATAATGTTACAAACGTGACCTATTCACTGTACCTTGATGGAGTCGCACTAGGTGTAGCCGATTTGCGAACAGTGTTCCAGAATTCCTCAGGCGAATATCTTATCAAAACTTACCTTGTGAAAGTTTTAAGGAAGCCACTGTTCACCCCGACAGCATTAGCGGCTGTCCTCCTTGTGTGGATATGTGTGTCGTATGTTACGATGGGGAGCAAGATTGAACCAAAGTTGATGTGGGAGTACATAAAACGACCTCGTGCTGTATTGATTGGTTTGTTATGTCAGTTTCTCATCATGCCTCCGCTGTCTTTTGCTATCGCTAAGGCGTTCCAGTTAGACGACGCAGCTGCCATCGGGCTCATACTCGATGGGACATGCCCAGGTGGATGGTTTAGCAACGTCTTCACGCTCCTGCTCGATTGCGACTTCAATCTCAGTCTAACGATGACATTTAGCTCAACTGTCTTAGCGCTTGGCATGATGCCTTTGAACCTGTTCATCTACACTCGCTTCTTTCTTGACCATAATAAACAACTTCAGGCACCATACGGTCAACTCGCCATTCAACTAGCTTTTCTCGTTGTTCCTGTCGTCATTGGTCTCGGGCTCAGTCACAAGTTTCCGAAAGTAAAACGTATTTTTGATAAAATGCTCCGGCCGATGTTGGCAGGGTTGGTGGTGGTCGCTCTCGGAGTGGGAATCCCGACGCAGTATTACGTCGTCCTGGTTTCTTGGAAGATATGGGTTGCCTCCGCTGTCTTTCCGCTAATCGGAGGTGTGCTAGGCTTTGGCATCGCTCGCCTGACATGTGTAGACCTCAAACCTGCTGTCACAATCGCCATTGAAACGGGTGTCCAGAACAGCTTACTGGCCATCACAGTGGTGACTCTGTATTATGATCAACCTGAGATTGATCTCATTGGACGTGTTCCCGCGCTCATCGGACTCCTTGTCGTAATGGAGGGAGGGACACTAGCCATAGTCAAATCCATCAGGGATTTCTACAAGAAAAGGACAGAAGTGCCTCATGTAGAGTTGGATGAAGAGACCGAAGATGTGGACAAGGGAAGAACTGTATCTTCAAACACGGTAGACCCTTACATTATACAAGAAAGAGAAATACAACAACTGGACAACTCTCATGGTGTGTCAAATTTATAAATATTACAGTTATATGAAGCAATACATAATCTGTAATTGTCATTTTGCAGGTCTTAAAATTCCAAAGTCGGTATGGGTAAAGATAAAAACCTTTCAGATGCCTTTAGGACAATAACGGTTGATATGGGCCCATTGTAATAGTTTTGTATTTCGAATTGAATCATTTACAAATAATCAATTTATGTGGATGAAATCAATTATCTAATAACGTAATAGCATTCCGTAGTAAACTTATGATATAATAGTTGGCTAAGCATATAAGGAAAATGTTTCATACTTTATATTGGAATTATAGTTGACTGCTTCGTTTACTTCTTTTATAAAGCCATTATGAATGATGGAGTTTCAAGATTTAGAATTTATCATAACAAATATATCATTTTGTGTGCTGTCATCAAGATACTTTTTTATACTCTGGTATTTTGTGTTTAGTAATTTATCCAGAAATTAAAACAAAAATGGAGGCGCAACTCCCTGCAGATTGGAAGATCGAATGTAGGCGTAAAATATGACATAATTGTTTAGTATTGAGTTTTCATTGTATTTTCATGTTCATTCAACATTTTTAAAGGGGGGGGTGGGGCTTCAAACATGGGGCAGAGTCTGATTCCCGCTATGCTTAAATATCACTGAAAGTAATTTCTATTCGTTTATATATATATAATCCCGGTATATAATAACGGAATCTAGAACTGAACTTAACTGAACTGAATCTGTTATGAATGATTTTTTTAACTGTGATGGATCAACAATTGAATTAATAAATGAAAGCTGCTGAACACAAATTGGATTTGATGTGTTTATTTTCCCAATGAGTATGTTGTCATTCACTTCAGATGAATTTGCTCAATAATGCCTGTTGCAAACAAAACACTATTTTCTGACGTAGGAACTAGAAACTCGTCAAACACAGCCGTCATGCTTAAATTCCCAGCTGCTTCAAGCATGACCACGGTTGCAAAAGTGGTACATTTCAAAGAACAATTCCTCCCCCAAATAACAGTTTTACAGTTTTTACTCGAAAAGGGATATTCTATCCAACGAAATAGAACTCCATAACATTGTTGAAATGATGTTGGAAGATTGTAGACCCTAATACCAGCTATCTTAAATTATCATAAATTTGCATACTTAACCATGAAGAGTGGCTTTGATCTAGTATTCTCTGTGGAGGAAATGGAAATAGACTCATGGCAAGTATGAAGGGATACTATAAACACAGTATTTTTGAGAGATTGAAAATCAAAACCTAGTGACAGCTAAATTAATAACAATTTGCATAATTTACACAATGAACCATGAAAATATTTGATTTTGTGAGATCTGTGGAGGAGATATACGAAGATTATTTCATTTCAGGAGTCCAAATTTGAATGCCATTGTAAAACGGCCAAAATATATACAAATTGCATAAATTGAATAACTGAAAATGATATCAATTTGAGCCATGACGTAGCGGAAACTGCTGTAAGATCATCTCTATTGTTTGTCAAATAACGACTTAAAACACAAACAAGTTTATGCGTTGACTTATCACTTCCCGTGCCAGATAGTAGTGATGCCACGCTGTACATTGAAATACTTTATCAAATTATTTAGTAGGATATTTTTTAAATAACTTGCTCGGCACCAAGTCAATTCATGTATTTTTTTAATTTTTATATATTAATATTCTCCTTCAAGATTATAGACGATATACGGGACAGTGCATTGTTAATTCACTTATCAACAAAATACAAAGTATTTAGTAGGCCTATTTAAAAGTACAAATGAAATTGAATACGAATTAAAAACATGTTGATACAGAATGAATGACAATATACGATTTTTTAATCTCTTATTAACGCAGGGCTCCCACTTAGCCGAGTTAGAGCCTCGAGTTGTGGCGAGTTGGCGCGATCTTATGGCAAGCCGTTTCATTATTAATTGATATCAAGAAATAATTTTACGTCGCAAAGCAATGGTAATTCTTGATATCAAGAATTCGATTTCGTGATATCAAGCATTCGATTTCGTGATATCAAGAATTACATTCTTGATATCAAGAAATATGTTTTAATGATAACACTGCTTGCCATAAGATCGCACCAGCTCGCCACAACTCGTGGTTCCAACTCGGCTAAGTGGGAGCCCTGCTTAAGAGTGACTCATATTGCATGGGAATTCCCCGATGCGATTGAAAACCATAGACAAAATAAGCTTTTTTAGAAATCTTGCAATTTCCTGTCCTGCAATACTCCGGCAATGAAGCACAGCCATGTTCGTATGGGCATTTTTTGTCGGCAGGTGCGGGGGGGGGGGCTGTATGACGCCTCTTGGCCGAATATCTACTTCCCACACATTTTGACTCTTCATTACTGTGTGAAACTATATTTTGCCATCAAAATATACAATATAAGACATATTATTAGATATTAAAACTTCAGATAATCCACCGCATTGTCCAAAATTGTGCCCGTTGCTCGAATATTAGTAAATTAGATTCTCGGAGAGTTGCCGCCCCTCAGTTCCTTACCATGCACGCCTATTATTGCTGCTGATGTTCTTATTAACGAAAATCAGAGAGAGTTATATCAACAATGATATCGAGTTCGAATTACAACCCTATTTGGGGTCTCTTTCTCATTCAAACAAAAAGTGACAGCGGGGTGATTTCTAAAATCTTGCCCCCTTTATTCCTGAACGGTGAACACTATTATTTACTTTAGAAATGATTTCGTTAATAGTTCATATTTAAAGCTCATATTCTGCATCTTGTAGGGGTAACATCTTATTACATTGTATCCCCATGTTTGTAAATACCCCGACGAAAACAGGTATGTGTAGGGGATGGGGCGGTGTCCCCAGTTACCCTTTAATATCGAACAGAAACCCAATGAAAAGAAACCATTTTCCTTGTGGATAGGAAGTATAATTATGATCGTATATGAAAGAGAAAGTTATTAAAGCCGGTGTCTAGGCCTAAAGGAAATAACGTGACTAGCTACCGTATACGATTGGTAAAATCAATACCTGACTGGTACATAATTTACATGAGGAATGAAATTCACATTTTGTATATAGCATGATTGAGTGAATTGATCAAACGCAACCAGTGTAGACTTGGACAGACGAACGAGTAATTGCATTATCTTTCTAGTTGTTTATATCTTCATTTGATCATGGTCAATATTACTACGACTACCATGCTCCCCATGGTCTCTCCATCGTCAAAACCTATCATCGACATCGAATCTTTTTTATCAAGTTGGTCAAGTTGGTTGAGTCTTGACTACGTAACTTCTTTGTCTGATCAACAAGTAACTTCTTTGTCTGATCAAGAAGTAACTTCTTTGTCTGATCAAGAAGTAACTTCTTTGTCTGATCAAGAAGTAACTTCTTGGTCTGATCAAGAAGTAACTTCTTGGTCTTATCTGAGTTCTGAAAGTAGCGATCTGGGTGAAGGCACACCTACCAGGGATATCCCTGCACCTACTGCAACGTCCGTAACGAAGGAGTGAGTTTCTTTCTTTCTGATTTTCTGTTTGATATGAAGCTTCTAGTAAACTTTAAAAGATATAATTATATCATGTTTATATTTCACCGGGCACAGGTAATGTTGTTACTTTTTTTGTGCGAGCTATACACTTTTTTTTTACTTCGTGATTTTGTGCCAAGACTAAAACCAAACGCACACGTCTATACGATCCGACTACGATCCGATTTTGTTAAAAGCACTTGAAATTAACATTCAAACATGTAAAATCTCAATGACCGAGGATATGAATAGTCATGTGATTGAGAAAATTTAAATTTTAAGGGATTTCATGCTTCCTTGGAAGAAGAAATGTTAAATCGGTTTACAATCGTTGTAGCGACAGACCAGCTATACCGTGCGTCCCAAAAAAACTACACTTTTGAAATGGCTGCCGAATAAAAAGTATATGATTCTGGGGGAAAAGTGTTATATGTCTGGAAAGCTCATAGCTGCAATGATAATTATAAACCTTTAGGTCAGTCAGGGTGAAAACTGCTCACTTTTGTAAAGGGTATAAAAATTAGGTTGCGCAGGAATTAGCCTTCCAATTTATGAGTGGTAAATACTCCCCCCCTCCCAATCATATATTTTTTATTCGGCAGCCATTTCAAAAGTGTATAGTTTTTTGGGAGGCACTGCAGTACGACTGTCTAAGATTTAAATTCGATTCGTCTTTTATACTGACTAGAACAGTTCAATACATTCAAAATCTGATTTTTTGATATTTTTATCATTATTAAAAAGCTATATCAGGAAGAAGATGTTTGTTTAGATTTCCTATGAAACACAATCGCCATTTCTTCGAAAATCAGATAACAGGACCGTCGACCGTGTAGTGTTCGGTGGGCTTCTGACATTCTGCTTATTATAATACCGACTTTAACATGCAGTCTGTTTGGTGTTGTTGATCTCCAACACCTAACATAGGAGGAAGAAGAAGAGGGAAAAGAAGAAGAAGAAGAAGAAGAAGAAGAAGAAGAAGAAGAAGAAGAAGAAGAAGAAGAAAATGAGAAGATTAAGAAATAGATTAAAGAAAAAACAACAACAGCAAAAACAAACAAAAAATTACCATCACCACTATTAACAACAAATACAATATGGTATACGGTAAACAAACAAAAAAGTCTGGATCACCGTTACCGGTGACATACGACATGATTTAATGAAACTTCAGTCTTAATTATTGTTTGAAATAAACAAAAAAGACATTTTATAGTGTAAAAATGTTAAATGATACACATCTAGATGTACGTCCAAGTTTCAAAAGACTTGAAACCCATAAAAACCGTCATCTTGTTATAGAGGCAAGTTCCACATAAATACTTGAAAATTATAAGCTTTTTTAGGTAAAGACTAAAACAAAAATCGTAATCGAAACAATCAAATTTGGATCGTGATTCATTGCTTTTTTTTGCTCACATATATTGAATACGAAAGCGCTTTTAATCTTATTTCATATTATTTTTTGCCACAAGCAATTGCGGTGACAGTATACAGTCACTGCAACATCTTCGTAAATTAGATAGCGGCACACCTT